>JZKD02S2039378.1:3496-21087 GCA_000966675.3 Picea glauca | reverse complement strand
ACTTGTGCTTAACTTCATAAATCTTCTCCTTGATGTATTGATGATGATGATCTTGTTGCTTTGATGATAATGTTATATGATGCTTTAATCTTTTTTATATCCTGCACAAACACAAAATAAATAAAGTGGTTAGCTTGCTTATTGTATTTTAGCATTCTTTGAATTGTAAATCTTGTATCTAATATTTTTTTTTGATCAAGTTATTCTTTTGTAAGTAATATTGTAATCTATTTGTAACGAACACCCCCTTTAACTTTAGTTGATTCCTTGCCCAATCTTAGGCACTGGTCTTAGTTGCCCTAGGAAAAGGTCTTGCTTAACATACTAATCCTTGCATCTTGCATTGTTGCTTGTGCATCTTAGGTTAGAAACCCCCCAAACCCTTGTAAATGATTAAAATCAACTGCTAGAACTTAACTCTAAAACTAATCTAGAAACTAGGGACTACCCCCCTTAGCTCCCCTAGGAGTAAGCCTAGACGGAAGAGGTTCCGGTCAAAGTGACCGTGTGGGCTGTGAACCTAGGCATTGTGCCTCCAAGGACACACTAAGTGAGCCTGACTTAGCTCACGTTTTCAAGTGTGTATTAGGACGACAACACAACCAAAACTCAATGTGAGACAAGCTAGGTGGATGGCTCTCCTTAGTGATTTTGATTTTGAAATCAAACATATCAAAGGAAAGGAGAACAGGGTGGTTGATTCCCTTAGTAGAAGTATGAAAGTAGTTCACTTGGCATCTGTAAGCGTAGGTAAATCAGACATCAAAGAGAGGGTCAAACCTGCACAAGAAACATATGCATTTTTCAAGATCGTGACAACATACCTAAAGCAAGAGCCCATAGGGATGAAGTATGAAGGTTATCGGATGTTTAATGATGACCTGTTGACTTACAAGGGAAGATTATACATTCCAAATTGTGACGACTTGAAGAGGTTCATAATGGATGAACTACACAAAAGTCCCTATATTGGTCATCTTGGTTATCAGAAAATGATCACGACCACTAGGAAACTATTCTATTGGCTTGGACTGAAAAATGACATAGTTGATTACTTGGCTAAGTGTCTAGAATGTCAGCAAGTCAAGGTAGAGCACTGACACCCATAAGGGTTGTTACATCCCCTACCAATTCCCAAATGGAAATGGGAGACCATCTCCATGGATTTCATCACAGGATTACCAAGATCAACCAAACAAAATGATGCCATGATGGTAGTTGTGGACAAATTGAGCAAAGATGCTTACTTCATACTTGTCAAGTCAACTTGCAAGGCAATAGATATTGCCAACATCTTCATGAAAGAGATATTCATACTGCATGGCATGCCTAAGGAGATTATGTTTGACAGAGATAAAAAGTTTACTTCAAACTTTTGGAAATATTTGTTTGTTGGTTTTGAAACAAAACTGATCTTTAGTATAGCCTATTACCCTCAAACTGATGGGAAGAAAGAGAGGGTGAACCAAGTATTAGAAGACATATTGAGGATGCATGTAATGCATCAACCCAAGAAATGGGAGGACTACCTACCACTGGTAGAATTTGCTTACAACAATGGCTATCAAGAGTCATTAAAAATGAATCCTTTTGAAGCCCTTTATGGAAGGCAATGCAACATTCCAATCATCTGGAACAACCCAGTAGACAGAGTTACAATCGGGCCATATATGCTAAAGGAAATGGAACAACAAGTGATTCAGATTAGGCAAAATCTGAAGATAGCCCAGGATAGACAAAAGAGCTACGTAGACCTGAAAAGGACTACTAGAGAATTCAAAGCAGGGGATCATGTGTATCTTCGGGTTAGACCCAGGAGAAGCTCCTTGAGGATGGGAGCTTTTGCCAAGTTGGCACCTTGGTATTGTGGACCCTTTGAAGTTTTGGATATAGTGGGACTAGTGCCCTATCGACTAGCACTTCCTCTCACAGTGAAGGAACATAATGTTTTCCATGTTTCTTAATTAAAGAAGTATGTACATGATTCTAATCATATTATTGACTAGTCTATGATTCAGGTGGAACCCGAGGGACAATTCCTACCATAACCTCAATGCATAATAGATAGGAAGGAAACCCCACTCAGGAATAGAACCATCGCACAGTTCAAGGTGTAGTGGAAACACTTTGGCCCAGATGAGGCTACATGGGAAATGGAGGATGCCATGAGACAAATATCCATTTTTGTTTACATCTGTACATACAGAGCACATCGAAAGATTGAACATCGAGCACAATGTTCCTTTAAGGGGGATCGGATTGTAATACCCCTGTTTCCCCCATTTTGTAAATATAACTATAACTGGCCAAGAGACTATGGCAGACTAAATATGTATGAATGTTTGATTTGATAAACCCTTGTATAAAAGGGTCGATGTATGCATTTATGTTATTAATAGAATTTGAATGTGTTGCACAACTGATGAAAGGGGGAAAGTTTTCCAAGATAGACCAGGATGCTATGAGAGAGATGGTAAGGGGAAACCAAGAATGGTTGAGATGACCCTTACCAGACCAATACCTACTAGGTGTAATTGCTCAAATATCCTCTGATCCAGAAATGAGTTACCAATCATGCTGGTAGTTAGAAGGCCATCCTCAAGAGTTAATGAGGAGATGGGACAGGGTACCCATCTGTAAGGCTTCCATACCTGACCACGAATGGGGATTCAGACCCACGCAACCTTGCTAAGGAAGGAAAGAAAGGAGGTAATTCAGGAACAAAGACAGATTTGCGAGATAGAAGAGTAGAGAAACACACTCTCGCGAGAAGAGCAATAAACATATTTCGATTCTGAAGTTGAAAGGAAAAATCTAAGCAGTAAGCTTGATATGGCTGTAAGAATCCATGGGTAAGGTTTGGCTACAATTTGATAAACGAGGCTGATGAGTCACTGAGGAAGTACTCATGCAGAGCTCCTTCTTGGAGTAGAGAAAACTAGTTGCCAAGTTCTTGTGGTAGAAGGAGAGTAACCTTCATCCCTGACTGTTGTGGAGCAAAGAGAAAGAATCTCTCTTAGAGCATGTAATGTCCCTTTCTAGATAGGAGCACCAGAGAGGAGGCTTAATGGTCTAAACCACCCCGTTAGACTATAGCCAGGGCCAGAAAGGGGTAAACATGGTTACTAGAGGTCACTCCAGTCAAAGGTGTTATGTTCGAAAAGTGACATTGAACTAAAAGTGGTTAAAAGAGGTTTTAAGCCAATTTGAGCTAAAAATAGAACATGCGAGCTAAAATTAGAAGTCAACAACGAATTAGGGTTTTAGCAATGAATTAGGGTTTCAGGAATCTATAAGAGAAAGGGTCAGCGACCTAATTCATCATTATGTAGATTTTGAGTTGTCATTGAAGAGAGAGGCACATCTCAGGAGAGATAGTTCAGTGGATTCCAGGAGGAAGACACCATGTGGCTAATTTCAGTGTTGAGAGACACACCCTAGTCACTGGGAAGATCATCTAGGTCTTCCATCATTCTTTAGAAACAGTTACACAGGTTCCAGTAGCAAGGACGCAACTTTTGAGGAGGTTCAGTGGATCGACTTGTCCCATCCAGGGAGAGTTCAGAGATTCCCTTCCGATCTAGTTGAGAGGAAGGCAAAGTGCATCTTTTGCTTGATTCCTCGTTAGATTCTGATGGAGGAATCATCTGGGGCGCATTTTTCAGATTTGGAAGTGCAACACTTTGGGCGGACACATTCGGGGTTCCCGAGCGATCATCAGATCAGATCTAGGGAAACCCTTCTGATCCATTTCACAATAGGCCAAGGTGATCATTTTGAGACACATCTCAGTCGATTCCGATAGGGGAATCACTAGGGCGGAGTTTTCCAGTGAGAGGGGTGCATTCCCTAGGGGTATCCATTCGGGTCCAGACATACTAGCAGAGGGGCCAGTCAGTCACTAGGACTAAGAGATAGATCAGGGCACACCTTTTGGGATAGTTTCCAGGCCATTCTGAGAGGTTTAGCCACCAGGGCAAACTTTTCGGACTTTCAATAGTTACCGTGTGAGTTGCCATAGTTCCAGCTCATTCGTTGATTCCGCAGTGCTCATCTATTATTGGGTATTATCATTTAGTTTGCTTATTGTATTCTGGCTAAGATCCTTTGTCATTTGATCTAGCCTAGTAATTCATTTTTATTCAGCCGCATTCGACATTGTACTCACATAGATATCATAATATAAGATTTGCAGTCTTTTGTCTCATTTATCATCTATATAGTAATTTATATGCTGTAAAAATGAATTATCTACAGTAGATACATCAGATTATCTGAGTTTTCCTAGACTAGCCAAGTTAGGAACATTACAGTGGTATCATAGCTTTAGTTCTGCCAGCTTGTGACTAAAGATGATGAGTGCAGCAGAGGACCTAGGGGGTCATGAGCATGTAGGTGAAGAATATGTCACTTACAACAGACGCAAGGAGGGAAGACCTAGATCTGATTTTCCCCTTTTCCTCCACGCTCAGAGAAAATGGAAGAGGCACAAAGGGAAGCAGAGAGAAGGGCAGAGCGAGAGGCTGAGCGTGAGGCAGAGAGGATGTTGGGAGACTGATATGAGAGACCATAGGGCAGTGGTAAGGCCCCCATGGAACCAAAAGCAACCTTCATGCAAGTACTCGACAATCTGGTAGTCAGTTAGCTGGACATGACTCAGTCCTTGGCGCAGATGGTCGATAGACTGGCCATAGTGGGCACCTTGGGCACATAAGCCCCACACGTAGCACATGGGAACTCAGGGGTAGGCAGTAGACCCTAGTCTCCTACTTGCACATACACCTCTTCGAGTAGGATTCCCAGGCCATTGTTCCCCAGTTTCCAGAGGGAACCTCCAGTAGCAGCACATCAGTCGATAGCACAAAGGCCACCCACTCAGGCGAAGGAAATTACAAAGTATAGGAGGGAGTATGCAACATTGGGCCGTGACTTCCATCAAGACATGACCCTGGTCGAGTATTGTGGACTCAGACTCAGGAACCTCCCTAGAGAGCCACAGAGAGGAGGACAACAATGACAGGGGCATAATATTTATTTCATCCGAAAAGTTGGTAAACTCACCATACCTTCTTTTGACGGCTCATCCAAATGCACCACCATATCTTGGGTACAAAATCTAGACACATACTACAAGCTCAACCAGATGACCGAGACAAAGGCCATCAATTTTACAATCCTACACTTGGAGGGTGAGGCACACGAGTGGTGGCATCATGGACTGGTGATGTTGGGTCACAATCACATCACCTCCTAGAGGGAGTTCATAGAGAGACTCATGGACAAGTTTGACAGAAGGGATCCCAAGATCCACTTTAGGGATCTAGCCCAGTTAAGACAAACTGGCACAACAAAGTCATTCATCACGGAGTTCCAGCGGGTAGCAGTGGCAGTGACAGATATATCAGAGCCTAGGTTGATCATGTTATTCAAAGAGGGACTCACAGAGCCTTTGAGAGGATGGGTGAAGGCATATAGGCCTCACACCTTGCAGGATGCCATCCTACGCACTCAAGATTTCGAAGACTTAGTGCCAAAGAAGAAACCCTTTTCCAAACCCTTCGTATCATAGAAGGATCAAGACAAGAAGCCATTCCAGAGAGAATGGAAGGGAAAGGAGAAGTTGGATGATGAGACGAGGTGAGATCTTATGAGGAATAAGTTTTTCTTCAACTGCAGAGACCCTTGGGTCCCAGGCCACAGGTGCATGGGAAAGGGAGATATTCATTATATTGAGGTGGCAACAGACAGTGTGGACAGTGAGGAGGAGGAGCAGGACACTGGATCCACTAGCTCAGAGGAGGAATCAACACAGGCAGAGGAGCAACCTTCCCATAGACCACCGACATTGGCAGGAGCCCACCCACCGGTAGTTCCACAGCCTCTTGAGCAGGCTAACAAACAGAAACCAGCAAAGGGAGGAGTCATAGCGACCCTTTCCGGTGTTCCCAGGTATGATACCCTCTGGATCAGAGGGAATATTCAGGGGCAACGGGAAATCACCCTGATAGATGGTGGGGCCACCCACAACTTCATTGACGCTTCATTGGTATCGAGACAGGCACTTCAGACAGAGGAGTTTGAGGGGTTTGATGTTGCAATAGAATATGGCCACATAGTGGAGTGTCTAGACAAAGTTTCGGACTTGGAGATAAAGTTAGACAACTACACAGTGAGAGACACATTTTATGTGGTTGACCTATCTGACACATATGTGGTGTTGGGAGTCCAGTGGATTATCACCTTG
The DNA here is from genome assembly GCA_000966675.3 of Picea glauca. Lineage (NCBI taxonomy): Eukaryota > Viridiplantae > Streptophyta > Pinopsida > Pinales > Pinaceae > Picea > Picea glauca. The sequence goes on along the minus strand of JZKD02S2039378.1, from coordinate 14,843 downwards.
GGAAAAATCACCACCAATTACCAAACCTTTGATATGGGGTTCAGAGACCGTGATGGGGAGAAGGTTGTTCTGAGAGGTATGTCGACAAGAGCACCCAGGATAGTTTCGACCAAGAGGATGGAGAGGATATTCAAACATGGGGAGGTAGCATCTATCGTAGGGTGCTTGATCACTACACGGAAGGATTCAGAGGGTCGACAACAATATCATACATAGATCATGGATTTGTTGGGACGACATCAATAGGTTTTTTGAGTCGATTCCACCAGGGAGACCACCTGACAGGGGGTTTGAGCACGCCATTGAGTTGGAGGAGGGGCCAAACCTATGATCACACCTCCCTATCATCATCCTAGGAGGTTCAAGGATGATATAGAGAAAGCAATCAAGGAATTGCTAGTGATGGGACACATCAGACCGAGAAACAATCCATTCACCTCTTCAGTTGTCTTAGTTCTGAAGAAGGATGGAACCATGAGGATGTGCATTGATTACTGGCCCTTAAACAAGAAAACCATTGAGAACCAGTATCCTATCCCGTGCATTGACTAGTTGATGGATGAACTGCATGAGGCAGTTTTCTTCTCAAATATTGATCTATGCTCTGGGTATCATCAGATCAACATTCGAGAGCATGACATAGAGAAGACGACATTTCAATGTCACTTTGGACATTTTGAGTTCCTAGTTATGCCATTTGGGCTGACTAATGCACCAGCTACATTCCAGTCTTGCATGAACCACATATTCAGGGATCAGTTGAGGAAATTATTCTTGGTTTTCTTTGACGACATCTTGGTCTACAACAAGACATGGCAGGGGCATATGAGGCACTTGGATGAGGTATTGAGCGTCATGGAGAGGCTGTCATTATACACCAAGGAGTCCAAGTGTGCGTTTGGTATGACATAGCTACTTTACTTGGGCCACATCATTAGTGCACTAGGGGTACAAGTGCACCAGGAGAAGATCAGGGCCATTCAAGATTGGCCAACACCCAGGAACGTGACAGAGTTGAGGAGTTTCTTTGGGATGTGCATCTAATACATGCGGTTTGTCCGGGATTTTTCTAAGCTTGGAGCACCATTGATGGATCTTACCAAGCAAGGGGCTTTCATCTGGACCGAGGAGTCACATAAATCCTTTGATCACATGAAGGAAGTCATGGGAACTTGTCGAGTGTTAGCATTACCAGATTTCACCTTGCCATTTGTACTAGAGTGTGACACATCTGGCGAGGGTATTGGGGCATTTTTGATGCAGGGAGGACACCCCATTGTATTCGAGAGAAGGAAGCTCAGTCAGCTCGATAGGTTGTACTCCATTTATGATAAGGAAATGTTGGAAATCATGCATGCCTTGACCAAATTAAGATAATATTTGGTGGGCAACAAATTCGTGGTCAAGATAGATCACAACAACTTTAAGTATTTCCTTGAGCAGAAGGACCTTAGTGAGCACTAGAAAAAATGGGTGATGAAGGTACAGGCATTCGACTTCGACATAGAGTATGTCAAGGGGAAGAAGAACATTGTGGCCGATGCACTATCGAGGAGACCTGCGACATGTTCTTTGATGGAGATTTCAGCAAATTGGAAATCCCACTTGTTAGTGGAATATTCCAAGAACAAGTTCGCTTGTGAGGTTATGGATGGGAAGATACAAGATGATAGGTACAAGGTAATTGACGATGTCATATTCTACAAGGACAGATTCTACTTGGTGCCAGAATTGGGGCTCAAGAGGAAGATCCTCACAGTAGTTCATGATTCACCACTAGTAGGCCATTAGGGTTTTTTCAAAACCTATAGATAGATCAGGGAGAGGTTCTCATGGAAGGGCCTCAAACAAGACGTTATGAGACACATCAGTGAGTGTGTGACTTGCCAACAGAACAAGTCAGAGCATACTCTTCCAGCAGGGCTACTTCAGCCACTCCCCATTCCAGAGGAGAAATGGGAAAGTATATTGATGGACTTCATCACAGGCCTACCCAAGGTCCAAGGTAAGGACTGTATCTATGTAGTGGTTGACATGTTGACAAATTTTCCTCACTTATATGCCATACCGACATAGTACAATGCAGTTCAGGAAGCCGAACTATTCTTCAGGGAGGTCTTTAGACTTCATGGGTTGCCGAGGAACATCATCAGTGATAGGGACAGTCAGTTCATTGGGACATTCTGGAGAGAGTTGTTTAGGTTGGTGGGGACATAGATGACACCCAACACCAGCTATCACCCTCAGACAGATGGGCAGACCAAGATTGTCAACAAGTGGGTTGAAGGATATTTGAGGAACTATGTATGTGGACAACATAGAACATGGGTTAAGTGGCTACATTTAGGAGAGCATTTCTACAACACCACTTTCCACATGTCCATTGGTATAACACCCTTATGAGCATTGTATGGATATGATGCTCCCATTTTGGTAGACTTGGTTTTCAGGGAGAGCAGAGCTCCCAAGGACAAGGATTGGATCATAGAGAGTCAAACGATTCTCAAGTTGCTGAAAGAGAACCCGCAGACGACACAGAACCGACAAAAGATGAGTGCGGGAAGGCACATGATAGAGAACAACTTTGAGGTTGGGGATCTAGTTTTCTTGAGACTCCAACATTACAAACAATCATCTCTGAAGAAGAGTGGGGCCAAGAAGCTCAAGCCTAGATTTTATGGCCCTTACTGGATCATGCACTGAGTAGGCGAGGTTGCTTATGAGCTAGAGCTTCCAGAGGGGAGCACGATTCATAATGTGTTCCACATATATTTCCTAAAAAAGGAAGTGGGACAATTCATTAGCACATCAAAGGAGCTTCCCCCATTGGATGAGGAGGGACAATTGGAGTTGGTTCTGGAGGAGGTACTGGAGTTCCGTGAGCGAAAACTGAGGAGAAGGGTCATCAGAGAGTGTTTGATCAGATGGAGAGGGCTTCCTGTAGAGGACAATACTTGGGAGAGCGAGCAGGTGTTGCAACACCCTGGATTGGTATTGCTTGAGGAAAAGCAATTTCGGGAAGGGAGCACTGTAATGTCCCTTTCCGGATAGGAGCACCAGAGAGGACGCTTAATGGTCTAAACTACCCCGTTAGACTATAGTCAGGGCCAAAAAGGGGTAAACATGGTTACTAGAGGTCACTCCAGTCAAAGGTGTTGTGTTCGGAAAGTGACATTGAGCTAAAAGTGGTTAAACGTGCTTTTAAGCCAATTTGAGCTAAAAATAGAACATATGAGCTAAAATTAGAAGTCAACAATGAATTAGGGTTTCAACAACGAATTAGGGTTTTAGGAAGCTATAAGATAAGGGTCAACGACCTAATTCATCATTATGTAGATTTTGACTTGTTATTGAGGAGAGAGGCGCATCTCAGGAGAGATAGTTCAGTGGATTCCAGGAGGAAGAGACCAGTTGGTTGATTTTGGTGTTGAGAGACACACCCTGGTCATCGGGAAGATCATCCAGGTCTTCTATCATTCTTCAACAACAGTTACACAGGTTCTCGCAACAAGGGCACACTTATTCAGGGTGAGGGAACAACTTTTGAGGATGTTCAATGGATCGACTTGTCCCATCCAGGGAGAGTTCAGAGATTCCCCTCCGACCGAGTTGAGAGGAAGGCAAGGTGCATATTTTACCTGATTCCTCATCAGATTCTGACAGAGGAATCATCTGGGACACATTTTTCAGACTTGGAAGTGTAGCGCTTTGGGTGGACACATTTGGGGTTCCCAAGCGATCATCAGATCAGATCCAGGGAAACCCTTCCGACCCATTTCACAGTAGGCCAAGGCGATCATTTTGAGGCATATCTCAGCTGATTCCGACAAGGGAATCACTAGGGCACAGTTTTCCAGTGAGAGAGGGGCACATTCCCCTAGGGGTATCCATTCGGGGTCCAGACACACTAGAAGAGGGGCTGGTCAGTCACCAGGAGTAAGAGCTAGAGCAGGGCACACCATTTGGGATGTTTTCCAGGCCATTCCGAGAGGTTTAGCCATCGGGCTGAACTTTCTGGACTTTCAGTAGTTACCGTGCGAGCTGCCATAGTTCCAACTCATCCATTGATCCCATAGTGCTCATCTATTATCGGGTATTATCATTTAGTTTGTTTATTGTATTCTGGCTAAGATCCTTTTTTCATTTGATCTAGCTGAGTGATTCATTTTTATTCAGCCGTATTCGGCATTGTACTCATAGAGATATCATAATATAAGATTTGCAGTCTTTTTTCTCATTTATCATCTATATAGTCATTTATATGTTGTAACAACGAATTATCTACAGTAGATACATCAAATTATCTGAGTTTTCCTAGACTAGCCAAGTTAGGAACATTATAGAGAATCATGATCTAGCTTGGGGGTGGGCAGTGGTAAATCTAGTAGGAGTGGTTGTGCCTATGGTTGGGAGGAAACATGCACCCCTTTCAGCAATTGCTTCACATTTTCCAGTTCTGATAAATATTTTCATACTATGTGTATTATATTGAATGTAATGATGAAATATTTGAGTTTACGATTTAGTCTTTTAGTATCTGAACAGTTATTAGAAAAGCTATGTGATTTCTGTAAATTGTTATATCTATATGATCTTTCAATTTATTTCTGCTTTGCTGCTAGATAGTCATGAGACATGAATCCCCAGGAGAGAGGGGGTATGATCGACTGAAACACCTAAGCCCTGCCAACCTTGTGAAGTTGAGTTTGAATTCTATGGGAGAAGGGAGTTTTTCCCTTAGATTATTCACCCATCTGACTGAGGGCTCATGCCCAGGTCCTTAACCCAATTACTGCTAAGGGAGTAGTGCTTGATTCCTAGAATTTCCTAAGTATCCATGTGACCGAGATCTGGGAACCTTGCGCTAGTCCAAAAGGGACTAACGCTTTCAGCTTTGGGACTTCGGGACTTGTGACTCCACAATCCTCGATAGTAGCCAAAGGCCGAAGTCGCGAATCGATGAGGGTCGTTGATCTGGGGGGTGCAAGGTAAATCTCTCTCAGTCATTAGATCGGATGTATGAAGGGAATCGTTAAGCGCTTAGATGAAGTCTGACTTCGGGAGATTTGAAATGGTCTAGCGTCGAAACTCCCGAATGTCGGAGGCATGAAGTTAATCTAAACTGTTGAAACTGGAGGGACACGTGTCCCCAGATCAACGATTATCCGGGAGTCCGGGTATTCGACGATTTAGAACCACGTGAGATTCCCCTGAAGCTCTGCAATTTGGAGTAAATCTTGGTGGTAGATGCTAGGAACACGTGGAAATAGATCCGGTGTAGTTCGGAAGGAAGGTCGGGAGATACACATCGAAGTCCTGAATGCCGAATTGCCGAAGTGACGAGGACCATTGGATGAATGGGTACGTGGAAGACAATCCCGTGGTCCGAAGACTCTGTACTCTAGAGGAATTTGGCCAAGGGTTTCAAGGAATGAAAATAGCTGAAGTCACGAACACCGATGTAAATCTTGACTGTTGGTCGAAGAGGATACGTGGCGCAAGATCCGAGAGTCAGGAGACTTAGCTCTTTGGGGGATTTGCATCCAGAGGATTCGATAAGCTCCAAAGCCGGAGCCGCGAAGTAACGAGAACCATATATCTATAGATCTACGTGGAATCTTCCAAACTGTTAGATTGAAGGACCGAGCAGTTATTAGTCTATGATGACGTGGCTTGCTGATGTAATTCCGAATGACGTGGAACCGCTTTACGCATGCTACGTGTCACCCAGTTTTGGATGATTCACATACCCATTGTGCCTGTTAGGGCATGACACGTGTCACCCCCTATCGAGGACACGTGTCACTCCTTGACCCTCGCTGCATGTCGCTTCCTAGTTCGTGCTCGCCTGGCCAACGTGGCTGGTGACGTATACGAGACTTCGGTAGTTTGGGTAATTTCGAGAGTTCAGGGATTTTGGGGCATGTTATAATCTAGAAACGAATAACACAAAACCCTGAACGCCGAACATCAACCGCCGACAGGCCAAGGCCACGTGGTGAGATCATCGAATGCCAAATGTCGACCATTGATGGGCCAAGGCCACGTGATGAGATCGTCGAACGTCGAACGTCGATCGCCGATGGGCCAAGGCCACGTGGCGAGATATCTGGAGTTCGAGAGTTTGTGCATAGGGTGGCGAAAAGGAATGCTCGACGGAGATCGTCGATCGTCGAACGTCGAACGCTGAAGGGCTAGGGGCACGTGGCGAGATTACGAGACTTTGGGGATTAGGATATAGGAATGTTCAACGCCGAACGTCGAAGGCCTCCTTAACCGTAGGATCTCGGTGGAGAATGTGGACCATCGATCTCCTTCACTGTTCGACGATTGGAGAATTTGACAACACTCTTGGAACACCAGAAGTCTGAGAACTTCCAAAGTGATGAAACCTTGCTAATGTCGGCTCTTAGCTCCCAGTTTTCAGCACAAGGTCACGAGGAGGACCCCACTAGCTGGTTTAGTCGCTTAGTGAGAGATGTAAGTTTCGGGGAAGATGATTGGAGGGTTTTTCTTAAGTAAGGGACTGAAAATTAACCAGGGAAAGTAGAAATTTGATGCCCCATACCTTGAAAGGCTATTTAGTGGCTGGGTGTGTTACAATTTCTCTACTTATCGATAGAATTCAGGTGGCCTCTCGTGTCAGTACCTTGTAGGATAGTGCTTTGAGCAGAGGGTGCTTCACATCTCGTAGGTTTTTTTGGGAGAAGAGGATGAAGATGGAGCATTTAGGACATAAGGGTATATTTGTGGGGTACAATGAGACCTCAAAGGCTTACAGGATCTTCATTCGAGTGCATTAGAACACAATTGTAAGCATAGATGTTAAGTTCGAGGAGAAATTGGGATCTAGGAGATCTCAAAAGTTATCAATAATGATAGAGGATGAGGAGCAACATGATTCGAAGGATGAGTAGCAGTCAACAACTTAGACTTCAGGTGGGGAGGAGGAGTTAGCCCCTTCCAGTCCTGTCAGGAAACCCAGGTGGTTGTTACAGACATTGAGGGATGCTGGTGAGGCTCCTAGGAGTGTGGTCAGAGAGCGCATACCTCTGAGAAAGTTTTCAAACTATATGGTGCTTATTAGTAGCATCGTTGATGTTGAGCCTTCTAGTTTTTAGGAAATAATAGATCAAAAGGTATGGAGGGATTCCATGGTAGAGGAGTACACCTCTATTATGAGGAATGTTGTTTGGGACATAGTGCCAATGCCAGAGGATAAGTCAGTTGTGCGTTCTAGGTGACTCTAGAAGATCAAGCATGCTGTAAATGGTAGCATAGAGAAGTTCAAGGAGAGGTTTGTGGTGAGAGGGTTCTCTTAGAGAGAGGGAGTGGAATACAAGGAGACATTTTCTCCAATCTCCGAGCATGCTTCTATTAGAGCTATTATTTCTATTGCTTCAGTTACGAGGTGGAGGATACCTTAGATGGATGTCAAAACAACTTTCCTCAATAGGATCATTGAGGAAGAAGTATACATAGAGCAACCTCAGGGATTTGAGGTACATGGGAGGGAGTCTCATGTGTGTAGGCTTAATAAATCCTTGTATGGGCTCAAACAAGCACCCAGGGCATGTTATTCTAGGATTGACGGATACTTGCAGAGTATGGGCTTTACCAAGAGTGAGGTGAATCCTAACTTGTACTTCATACTTGTTGGAGCTGATCCACTCATCTAGGTCTGTAAGTAAATGATTTGTTTCTCATAGGTGCAAAGGATCTTATGGCAGGGTGCAAAGAAAATTTGGCTACTGAGTTCAAGATGAAGGACATTAGCTTGATGCATTATTTCTTGGGGTTAGAGGTATGGTAGGTATCGAGAGATATCTTCCTTGGTCAAGGGAAGTATGCAGTTGAGATCTTGAGGAGATTTGGGATGGAAGACTGTAGATAGATGACTACACATATGGTTACCAGTATGAAGAAGTTTATCACTTTAGATTCAGAGTTGGTGGATCCTAGGATATACATGCACATGATAGGGTCCTTGATGTATTTGGTCAACACCATGATAGATATTTGTTTTGGTGTGAACACCTTGAGTCAAATCATGGTGGAGCCAAGGAAGGTGCATTGGATAGCAACAAAGCATGTGCTTAGGTACTTGAGAGGTACAATGGAGTATGGATTGAGGTATCTTGGAAGAGATGAAGTGGAGTTGTAGTGATATAAAAATTCAGATTGGGTAGGGAGTGCAGTAGACAGAAAGAGCACCTCGAGGTGTTTCTTTAGCTTGGGATCAACAATGATTACTTGGTTTAGCAAGAAGTATACTTCTGTAGCACTGAATTCAATAGAGACAGAGTATATGGCAGTGAGTATGGGTAGTTGTGAAGCCATTTGGCTTCGAAAATTGCTTACATGTTTATTTGATCAGGAGTTGGAGCCTACAGTGATATATTACGATAATCAAAGTTGTGTCAAATTCTCGGAGAATCTAGTATTCCATTATAGGTCCCAACATATAGAGATCAAATATCACTTCAATCGAGATACGATCCATAAGGAAGAAGTGAAGCTTCAATATATTTCCACAGATGAGTAGGTTGCATATATTCTGACCAAACCCTTGGTTAAAGGGAAGTTTGTGTTTTTCAAAGACAAACTTAGAATGGTGTAGAATACCTTCCTCACTAAGAGGGAGTGTTGATATTGGTAGTATTAGACAAGTATTTTCGCACAGGTCTAAGTGTCTAGATGCGTGGAAGTTGTCCAAAGCCTTCTACCTTGAGACTTTACTTTAATTAAATGAATTATTAAAGTAAAGTTTTTTTATTAGAGAGTTGAGTTTTATTTAAATAAATGCTTTAATTAGCATTAGTGAATTAAATAATAGCCATTGATCTCAAGTGAGGTGAGAAGTAATCTCGACTATCAATCACTTTGGAGATTAGGGTTAGGTCATAACTCAAGATTATAAAAGCAAGGTTAGGGTGAAGGAGGAAGACACTTGTGTGTGAGACACAGTTGGGTCACGAAGGACTGTGATTCAAGGAGATCTTGGATAGGTGGAGAAGGACTTCCATATAGAGATCAAGTCAAGGAGAAGAGAGAACAGAGACAAACACAAGTGGGTTTCAGCAGAGGGAAGCTACATGAAAGGGTCAAGTCGTATAGTCCTTGAGGTCGTGTACGTGGGTTTAAGTGGAGATAGGCACGTGTACGCAAACTTTCTTAAGGAAAGACATGTACACCTCGAAAAACATGCCATATCTAGGTCGTACAATAGAGTAGACTTTTCTAGGTTTGTCTGTAGTTGTATTTATCTCAGTGGACCATTATCCTTATTATGGGAGACCTGATTTTATCATAATAAAATCATCTCAGTTCTAGTTTTCCTTTCATAGTTTTTCCAGGGGTATCTACCAAAAAATACTGGTGTTTATGTGTGCATGATTTGGTTTCCAGTATTGCTTCCGCCATCTTTATTTGAATTGAATATTCCAACAATGTTTTGTGAGTTGCTAACTTGATTTGTAGTAAGAAAATCACTAGATAACAAGATACCTAGGTGCCAGAGTAAGGATTTCAACACGTGTTAGAGGAGCTTTCCCATAACCTCCTGCTACTATTGGATTTATCTCTCCTTAAAGACTTCTACTTTGGTTTCGTGGCCTTGAATATTTTACTCTCCACCCTACACCAAGGACCTAGATCCTAATTTAGATGTTGGTTTGCTATGAACACAAAATGTCTATTTTCTATTATGATTAAGTTTTTTTTAGGGTTTTTGATTACCCAAAGGGTGAAGTCCTTTGTGTGCTTTGTGAAGGAACAACGCTTCTTAGATGTTTATGAGGTTCTCTTGCATGTAATCATTCAATGAAGCATATACAGTGTAACAACACTTACTTTACTCAATTTTTCCCAATGAATCACTTGCAATAATCAATAATCTCAATTAACCAACAACTTGTATTGTAAATCATTCAAGTGAATTTTACAAGACATCCATGTAAATCTGCTCAATTCATAAGTTATTCATCATTGTTCACATGTTATGACCATGAAATGTTGCAAAATGAGAGGAATGCTTAAACGCAGAAAATATCAATGCCGAATTTTCAATTATAGGAAAAGGTTCGTGATGTCATCCAACAACAAGGTAATGATAACCGATCCACGATGATTAGATTGTATTAAAACTCAACGATAATATATGTGGAAATCCAAATTCAAGATTTAGATTGGATAGACTATGATGGATATATTGACAAAAGTAGCATACAAATAGTTTTTCGTGGTGGTTATATAATCAAATTTTATGCCTCCTATTTGGTGTAAGTGAAGGTAACAACCCAGATCATGAGCTTATCCACGTTTTCAAGGTTATACCAAGTGATACGAGTCAATATTCAAACGCAAGATAGGATTATCAAATCTGTAATAGCAAGGAAACCTTTAACTAGTCTTGGAACCTAATTTCTGATAATGTAAAATGGATTATTTGAGCTACCCAAATATTGTCAGGGTGATTCATAATTCCAGGACCTTGAATGTTGGTGAAAGTGTCAAAACTAATTGTCAACGCCGGTTTATTCTACTCGGTTCCACTAAAAAAAATAACTGGATTAAATTCTTCAGGGATACAAGAATGAACAGTGATGACATTCTCCAAGCATTTGTCCTAGCAACGAAGTATAATAATGATAATTATTGGATTGTTCAATGAACAGTTCAGATCTAACAAAGGTAACAAAAGATCCAAATAATAGAATGAAACCTTGCTACCAACACAGTCTCAAATTCGGCCCCTTTCCAACAGCAGAGATTAGAAACGATGTGTAAGCTATAGCGTTTTTTGGGGTGATTTTGTAGTTGGCAGACAAATGACTGTTTCCAGGAATGATAAATCCACTAATGCTATATAGGAAACCATGCAAACATAACCAGAATGCACACTGTATTTTTATGCAGTCCTGTAACAAGTTAGGGTAAAGATAAATTAATGGAACTTGGGGTAACACCCTGGTGATTTTGAGATGATTGTTGTTAAATTTGAAAGGTGACAAACAAAGCTAAACAACCGAGGAAACAAGTAGAGGAAACTGCCCAAAACACAACCCTCAGGCAACCACTAAAGTCTGCAGCTTTCTACAGGGTTAATTCAAGATGATGCACAATGAAACCTTTGAGGACAGTGTTGTAACGCCCTGAGGGTTTTGCTGGTTGTTTTAGGGGGTTTGAGTAGTATGGATAAATAACCCAGATAATGGAATGATGAATATTTTCCTGAGATAGTCCCTAAACCAAACTTAACTTCTGCAGAATTTACCAAATATATTCAAGGTCTAGAGCAGCCAGGTTTGTGAGTGGATTGCAGAAATTCCCTAGGGCAAAGTTGAAA
>JZKD02S2039355.1:484390-499575 GCA_000966675.3 Picea glauca | reverse complement strand
TTATTAAAATTGGAAAAAAAATTAATATAAGAAAACTTCTTTTATTAAATAAAATCACATAAAAATAAAATAACTTTAATCCTACAATCTCCACATCATCAAAACCACACCGGTGAAAGAAGAAATGATCATGCATAACCTTTTGAGCACATCATCGAATTCACTTAAGTCAAAATATGTTACGTGTTCATGCGAAAGCGGGATGTGGGGTTGCCAAAGTTTTTCAAAGGTTTATATGGTCATGCAACCTTTAAAGGTTTTTAAGTGTCACAGGTTAGTGAATATATAATATTTTTTTTAATATATAAGTCTTTTTTTTAATTAATATATAAAGGTTTAATTTTTTTTTAATAATTTTGTATTGTAAAATGACTAGTATCATATGTAATATTTTAATTTTTGAAAAATTGTTATAATATTATTAGTATATAAGTTGATTTTTTTTATATATTTGTGATTTTGAAAGTTAAAATAAAACTTTAATAATATTGTACTAACCAACTAAATTAACATCTTACTTAATTTAGACATTGAATTTAGTTATAAAAAATAATAGTCTCTTTGTCCTCTAATGTTAACGCCGATGTTTTATATCCTTTGTGTTGTACTAAGTCTTTTCGGAAGCAAGATTAGATTTTATATGCTTTATGTTGTAACCTACTTTCTTCTTTTATATTTATCCATTGATCAAATTGACACTATAAATTGCACTCTACCTCTTCTTTCTTCTTCTAAGTTTTTCATCTTTTTAAATGTTTTTGCACTCTACCTCCCCTTTCTTCTTCCAAGTTTTTCATCCTTTTAAATGTTTGACCATTAAAGTTTTAATATTAATAATATTAGGTAGTGAGGTGGTTACTTTGTCTATGGCTTTTTATTTTTCTCATTTTTTTCTAGTATTCTCCTAAATGAGAGGGTAATGGCAGCTTCAATATATACCTTGATTGACTTGTTTCTAGTAGAAGTGATGATTTTCCATAAGTTCATGTGAAGAAATTCAAATTGTGATTTAGCATTTTTATGAGTTCCTCCATCTTTGTTTCAATATCATTTGAAAGGAATGGTGACCTACAAAGAAGACAAGTCCTCTGATCATAATCAACCCATTTATACAATTACCCTTTGTAAAAGATATTTATGTAGTTCACCAACATTCAAATCTCTTCACATATCTCCATGTTGTTTAAACACAGTGCATGCATAACATCTGCATCCTCCATCTCTTTTGTTGAAACTCTAAACTTGACAATCTATAAGCGCTAATGAATCCTCCGTGAAAAAATGAAAGAGGGCACCTCCATGCACTAGAGGAGCCAACAAGAAAAAAATTTGATAAAATTTAGCGAGGATGTGGGAGTTGGCAAGGTGTCACACCAACGTTAACAATAGAGATTGTAACATAACAATAAACATATCTATGGAGGGCATTGAGAGGTTTCAGATGTCAGAGAGTAGTCATCGTGGATGGGCATACTTTATGCAATGGAACAATCGTCGAGTTTGATGAGTAACATGCTCATCTTAAAGTGTTTGGTGTATAGGTTTGTTTGTGTTTGTAAATGGGCCAAGGTTATAGGAGTAAGTTAAAAAGTGGACAAACTCAACCTGGATTTATTTTTTCCTAGGGAGCCAAAGTTCCAACCTAATCCACTTATTTTTTTTAAAGTCGAACAAAAATTTTCTCAAGATGGACTAAAACCCTAAGGACAAAGTTCCATAGTCAAAATTCCTATGAATTAAGTGAAATTATAACTTCCAATAAAATTTCTATAACTTTTTTTGATAAAAAATAATTAAAATTTTCCATTTTTTTAACTTATAACCATATGATAAATAAAATTCACAGTCATTGTAAAATTAAATTACTAAATTACTCTGAAATATAACTTAAAATGTATTAAGATGAGTGTCCATTCTCGCATACAACCTTCACCACCTAAATGTCTCATTTGTGATCACTTATCCAAAATCAAACAAAACACCAGAGTCAATGTGCACCTTATCTGACGCCAAATCTTGCGGCCCCACCAGTGAAGGAGATGGGAAAAGTAAAATTAGTAAAAACAAACTCCATTTAAAGAAAAGACTTCATGTACAAACATGATTCCCAGTGCATTCCACTTTGAACATTGATGCGCTTCCTCACATGTTGTTTTGTATTTTATAATTCGTTGTGCAAATTTGGTAGGCCTGACACAATCCACTGCCTTGGTCCACTTGGCCACGTCTGCCCCGGAAAAACAAACCAATTGTCTCTATCTACAATCATTTCTTCCAAGAAGAAATGACGAGGCTAACGTTTGTATGTGGGTCGGCGACCTCTTACAGGGGATCAAAGCAAGATCGATGACTAATTCCCAACCAACTCTCAAACAAGTTTTTCGGTCGTGGACCTATGTCAAATGTCTATTGGTAATATTTGACATGAATCAAGTATGAGAGAAAGAATGTGATTGGGTCCCGAACTACTCAATTTCAGATCTGAGTCTATACTAATATTATAGAATGAATATGTTGATGATCTTTATTCAACGTCCATGGTTGAATGGTTAAAGCGCCCAACTCATAATTAGTGAACTCGCGGGTTCAATTCCTGTTGGTCGCCTGAGCCCTCTTGGCCACACATTTGGACAAGTTTCCTCTCGATATCAAGGAGACCAAACCTGACCCACCCTTTGCATGACCAGAGGTTGAACCATATTTTTTTTTACCTGGCCCTAATTGGCTTGATCCAGGGTGCCACGTGGCACCCTGTGATTGGGCCACGTGTCACCACATGATTGGACCATACACATAGTCAGCGCACAGTCACCATGTCCAATCAGCGGTCCAGTCAACTTGTCGATTCAACACCGTATTCCACGTGTCACGCCCGAAGGAGGAAACATCGTTACCACCTATCAATCCATACTGCCACGTGTCCACATCTGCGGCTGCCACATCATCGTATGGACTACCATGTGTCAGTCCATACAGTCTAGTCACCTACCACATTAGCACCAAAAAACGCCAAATCCTCCTGACACGTGCCAACCTCTGGTGTTGCCACATCAACATGTTGATGTCATGCTGATGACATCTGCCACATCACGTTGATGTACTACTGACATCAACAGTATGAACTATTGACTTTGACTTTGACTTTTTTGCATGTTTGGGAAAAACTTCAGATTGCGATATCTTTGCCATACGGAGTCCATTTTTGAAAAATAATATATTGATAGAATCGACACGACAAGCACTATGCGATGGCGCTAGTTTCATCTGAATCCAAGAACTTTGAATTTTTGGCCTTTTTGGATCCATTTGGATCACACTTCCCCACTGAAACCTTTTGCTCCTCCAAAAGGATATTAACCAGACATCAAGTGTGAGATAGGCCTCCCAACTTGTCCTTTCTCTATCAAATATGTCCTATGCACCTGCCACATCATAATCAATTGCAAAAAAAACATGATAATTGAACACATATTGTTAGCCATTTTCATTTGTTCACATCTTTCTGAACCCACTACCATCCATGTAGAAAATATTAGTAGCGATAACCATATCAAAAACATGACTAAAAATGAACCAACATGTTTGTTCTTCTCTACAAGCTTGCACGAAAAAAACTCATCTTGAAGCAAAGTATGGCTAGATCTACATGCTACAACCATTTTACTTTCTTGCTTAAGATCAATTGCTTCATTTGGTACAATTATAGATGTATTACTTGCATAAGTTTCCTTCTTTAATGGTTCCATTGTTAGAAGAGATTGATTCCCTTTGATATGATGAGCATGCATAACATATTTTGTCCCTTCTTTAGTTAAGTGATATTGATTATGTTCCCTAAAGAAGATTGCTTTGCGATCATATAAATAAGGACTACCTAAGACCATTCCACATGCTTCTAGTGGTACCACATCACATATTACTTCATCCACAAACTTAGATGTAATTACAAACTTTATGACGCACTCCTTTGTTATGGGCAATTTGTGATTTTTTCTTATCCAATTTAGTGAATAGGCTTTGTGATGTAACTTAGTTTTGAATCCCAATTTCTTAACCATTTCTTCTGAAATTAAGTTAGCTTGAGATCYGTTATCTAACAAAGTGTTGATCTTGATATGTTTCATAATGATCCTTATATGAAACAATTTACTTCTAGAATCATAACYGTCACMAATTTTACCTGACAAACCAACTATTGTGATTTTAGTCTCATCACCTGAATCTGACCCCAAGTYTGTTGGATGTGTTGTTGCTGCAAATTTTTGCCTCCCTTTCCTCTCTTTGAACCACTTTGGTTTCTTCTCTGGGTGCAATTGCCAGAAATGTTCATCATCGTGCCCTTGTTTMTTCCAATGCTTGCAAGAGAGCTTCTYTTCCTTCACCRTCGTTGAGTTTTCCTTCTTCACATTCCCTTTTCCTTTKCCTTCTTTCTTTGAAGATGATTCCCCTGATACACCAACTCCAATTTTCCATGCTTCAATATATGTTGCTTGGACAGAAACCTCATCAASATTAGTAGGTCCAAACATAAATATTGTATTACGAATATGTGCAGGAAAACCTCCTATATACTTCATCAGAGTTTCTTGTGTATGTAATGGAATAGTTAACATCAAAGCCATCTTAMGAAATTCATCTRTGTATTCTTGCACCRATTGTTCTTTCCTTAATTTAAGACTTTTCCATTCAATTAAAGCCTTCTCCTTATACCCCAAAGGATAGAAYTGTTTTCTAAGTGMAAAAATAAAATCTTKCCATGATGGAAATACATTACCAATTTGTTGAGTACCATATTGCAACTTTCTCTGCCAYCGGATGAGTGTTGTGCCYGCAAKATGAAGTGATGCCAATTTGATCTYGGTTGCCTCATCATTGATTTGTTGCACACTGCAATATACCTCCATTTGTCTCACCCGATTATCAATATTATCAGCATTGACTTMTCCATTATACATGGGAAACTCGAACTTCACATCAAGTTTAAGTAATGGCATGTCAGGCTTATGTTTATGGGAATGAGATTGTTTTCTTGTYGAAGTAGAATTTGAACTTGTACTTGAAGAAGAAGAAGAAGATGGAGATGAATGAGGTGAAGGAGGAGGTTTTGGAGGGTACTCTCCTTCTTCACCTTTGTCTTGTTTTGAATATTCCCCTTGAACAAGTCTCTTTCATTCCAAGTAATCATCATACAACACTTTTACCATCTCCGACATGGCAAAGAAAATTTTTTGAAACTCTCTTTCATTTTGAGGAAGTCTTTCTTTCGATGCCATCTTCTCACTTTGAGATGTCCTCTTTCTTGATTCAATCTCAGGATCTCCTTCTACAATATTTCCTTCACTGTGACTTATCTTTTCCCTGGTAATCATGCATACTCAAAAATAACCAATTGTCAACCTGCTCTAATACCACTTGATCCAAAGTGATCTTTTAAATGACTTGGTTAAGTATTTTGCATGAGTTGATTTACCATTTAGAAATTAAATATAAGAAGAAGGTTTAATGAAATAATGTTGCAGACACCATAAAGAATGAAAAACAGAAAATGAGCATTGAGAACAACAAACCATAATGCCAAAACTTGTTAACAGAGTTCAACAAAGTTGTCTACGTCTCCGAGCATTTGTCTCAGTGGGGGAGGTTTTCTTATTAATCTTCAATGCTTCAAAAGTACACTAGAATTACATAAATTTTTTCTCTAAATGACACAACGATGTTTTGCTTTGTCTCAGGAACTCAACGCAATAGATGGCACTAAAAAAGGTGGAGTAGAACTCCCAGAAATGGCCTCCAAAGCTCCACTACTCTTCTAGTTTCCCTGCATAAAAATGGCTTACTCTCTACAACTTGGCATCATTCTTTTGTTCTAAACATGTTCATGGTTGTAAACAGACCTGGTTTATATAGAATTTGAGTTGGGGGTCACATCCCAACTTCCTCCCAGGATCTGGCCTTAATATGGGCTCTAGATCCTAAAAAATGGGCAAAAATCCCATTATAACAGGCCTGAAAATATTAAAAAATCCAATTCCAAAGTTTAAAAACCCACATTTGGAAAAATTTAGGCATGCATGCTCCTTTTTCTCGGTCTCTCGGTCATATGAAAAACCATGTGGTCGGGCGCCAAGGCCAAATGGCAACCGTGCCCCTATTCCTTAGGCTCTTGGTCGTATAGGAGGCAAGTGTTTGCATGCTGGGGTGACAGGTCCTAACCCTTGGCCCTTCGTTCCGATGTTCTTGGTCACATGGAAGGATATGCATGCAGTCTAGAGCCTTGGTTAGTGGGCTAGCCTTGCCAACCGGGCGTTACATCCCCAAACTCGCGCATCAACCCATAACAAATACAGTATGTGCCACTTGGATAACCAAGCAATACATACGCCTTGGTGGCTAGCGCGTGGTGGTTTGGTCGTTGGCGTGCCCGGAGGTCATGTGTTCGAATCCGTCGGTGGTGCAACCATATTTTTTTTTACCCGACCCTAATTGGCATGATCCAAGGTGCCACATGGTGCCCTGTGATTGGGCAACGTGTCACCACATGATTGGACCATACACACAGTCAGGGCATAGTCACCCTGTCTAGTCAACAGCCCGGTCAGCTTTTCGAGTCAGCATCGTATGCCATGTGTCACACCCGGAGGAGGACACATCACTGCCACCTATCAATCCGTACTGTCACCTGTCCACATCTGTGGTTGCCACGTCATCATATAGACTGCCATGTGTCAATCTGTACAGTCCAATCACCTGCCACATCAGCACCTGAAAATGCCAAATCTGCCTAACATGTGTCAGCCTCTGATGTTGCCATGTCAGCATGCTAACGTCATCTGCCACATCACACTGATGTCAGCAGAATGAATTGTTGACTTTGACTTTTTTTCCTATTTGGGAAAAAAATCAGATCGTGATATCTTTGCCATACATAGTCCATTTTTTAAAAAGAATATACTGTCGGAATCAGCACTACGCAATGGCACTGGTTTCATCTGAATCTGAGAACTTTGAATTTTTGGCCTTTTTGGATCCATTTGGATCAAGAAAGGAGGTCAGGGGAAATGTATAAACCTTCAACCCACATACATGTGCTAATAATTCATTGTTATTGAGCTAAGGTCTACCATTCTAAGGTTCTTAGGGAATAATCAACAATTTAGACCCTTCTTTCCTACACTATTAGACTTGTTGGGATGGATTTTCTAAGGAAATGTCTAGTAGAAAAGGGAAATGCCTTAGAGATTGTGTTGTGATCGATTCATAAGAAGAGGTCCATGGTTACTTGAGCATTGATTGAAGTACCTAGAGAAGTTTGTCCTCAACGAATTCATGGTAGGTCATTGGTTCTAGCTAATTCATTAGCACTGTGGGTTAGGTTGAGTGAGAATTAGATCTTTTAGGTGGTTCTTTTCCCTAGTGGAATCATATTGCATATTTGGGGGTGGTGTCTACAACAAATTCTTATGGCTAGGAGATGAACTAAACATTTACAACTTGTTGCGTCAACAAATTTCTAACTAAGATGAGCATTAATTTCTATTACTATAGGTTCTTTATGAGTATTGCTCATTTCTATCATCTAATTCATTGAATTATTTTTCATATCTGAGTTCTCTTTGAATGGAATAGTGTAATATCCCCAAGGACGAGGCCAGTTGTAATCATGTTTATGAATTGTAAATCATGTTTTATAGGCTAGTGAGCCAAGTTAATATAAGTTGGTAAGGCTTATGAGTTTATTAGGCCGAAGAGCTTAAGTGTTAAGGCCGGGAGCCTGTTTTTGTATATGTAAATATGCAGAACATTAATAAAAATATAAACACCAATGCGTGCAAACCGACCACGGTGAATGAGTGATGGGGGACTAAGCTTCCATAGAGTGGGTAAGGGATTGGGGGCTGGAAGGTTGGAAAGAGAGGCTAAGTTTTGAGCCTAGGGGCTTAAGTCCTTGTGAATAATATTTAATATTATTCCAAAAGCCATGTGAAATATATGTTTTGTCCTAAGTTCCTAGAGAGGAAATCATGTTGATGGAGTGCATGCAGCTTCATGGGTGACACGTGTCGACCCAGGCACATGCAGTTAAAAACTGCAGAAGTCATCCATGGAGGGGGTCGCTCCTCATTCCATCATCCTTTGCGTATGATTTCGGATACCCTCATGTAGCTCTGAGAACCAGAAAATCGAGACGTCTTCCTGAAGACCAAAACATCATCCGTCTGATTTTGTTATTGGTTTGCGTCTGTCCTTGACATACCTATGCACCGTTGAGAGAACTGGTCAGGAGGGGCAAGTCGACTTGTGAGTTCAAGAACCCAGTCTATCCGCCATTGCAGAGCTGAATCTGTACTCGATCTGTGTGTAGGATGTTGCTTTCTATTTTCCTGAGTGGGGTTGTGTTGTGGTTATCCTCACCGTGCGAGAATTGAGTCAGAAGGGGATGAAGAGCCGGGTTGTAAGGCCCTTAGTTGAAGAGATAGTCTGCCAGGCCCGTGAGAAGATATTTCCAGGTGAAGGAGTCTCCTGGGAAGTGGTATTCTTCCAGAGAGAGTCCAGCACCAGCTATGGAGCTCTAAGACTTCCTGATCGGGCCTGTTGTCGAGACCCAGAGAGGGAGGTGAAGCACTGATGGACTGTTCTTGTGAAGGTGTATACTCCCAGGAGGAACAGGCATGTGGGGAATGAGAGTCTGTGAGTAGTGGGCGTAAGAAGGCATCCTGGGAAGAATCCTTCCGGTTATTCTGTGCAGTTTTCCCTGTAACCTCAGCCTAGACTAGGATTCCTTGCCTTCGGTGGAGCTTAGTCCCAGCTCGGGGGTGACCCATTGCTGAGCGTGATGAGAAGTGTGGTCTAAGGCTAGGAGGTTCGTGGAAGGCCTCCAAGTGGTTGGTGGAATTACGCCAGTAATAAAAGATAAGTGTTAATTTTGTACTTAATTTATAAGTATTTGTATGTTTGTGATTCTTGCAATATTATCATGTATTCTGTTGTAATCATGAATTACTGTTAATCCCATTAAACCTGCATGTTAGTCGTAATTATGTGATTACTCTATTTGGTTTAGTTAAATGTGTGTAATATGACTTAATTCATGTTATATATATAAGTATGAGAATGTTGTTTCTGCACAGTAGTGTTTGCCCTGTCGTGGAGTTGACGACCGTGGACATTACAGTATGGTATCAGAGCGTGGTTTATAACACTGAACCTGAATGGGCTGGATAAGTGGTCATTGGACCCAAAGTTCAGGTGGGAATCGTGTTTGGAAGAACCGGTTTTTGGACCTTTGAATGTTCCTGAGTGCCAAGGAGTCACTTGGTTGTGTTACAAAGATCAGGAGGTTTAGCGGTATTATAGAACCTGTAGGCGGTGAGGTATATGGCCACAGGGAGATAGAGAGCTCAATGCATGAAGTGTTGGAGTCGTTGGATCTGATCGGGAGGAAAGGACATCCCTTACGACCGTTAGATCCGGAGAAGGTTTCAGAAGGATATTCAAGAAGCCTTTCGGGAGTTTGATTGTCGGGAAAAAGCGAGGAGCGCTGAGACACAGAAACTCGAAAACCCGAGAAGATCTATGCCATAGATCTGGGAGGAGGGCTCATCCGTTAGATCTTGTGGAGTTGCGCTCGAGTTAGTCGGGAGATGGGAAGTGAGGAGAGGTGAACACCTCTGAAACCCGAAACCCCGAAATCCCGAAATGATCTCCACAATAGATCGTAGGAGAGGAGCTTGACCGTTGGATCAAGTAGATGAATAGACCGTAATTTCAGAATTTCGGCAAATGGAAGTTCGAAATGTGTGGATGCACGAACTCTCGATGCCCGAAACTCCAAAACAAAAAGTGAAAGTGGTGGGACCCTATGACGTCGCCGGAAGTGATGTGGACCTTCTTAAGGATACCATGTGTCACTACCTTGGTTGGCGATAGTTGTGTTGTGGGCCGAGGGGGAGAGAGGTCATAAGTTCGGGAGTCGGGAGTTGGAGAAGGAAGCGAGTGCAAGAACCTCCGGGACCAAAACCTCGAAATCCTGAAACCCAATTTTTTGTTTGGAGAGCCTTGTAGCACCTAGCAGTTTAGTGTTTGATCACGACCCGTGGACGCATGGGTTGGGGACTAAGAAAACAGGGGCTATCGCCCGAAAATTGCAGAGCCAAACAGATCTCAGAAAATTCATGGAATCGAAACGCTTTCTTATTCGCGTTGGTTTATGAATGTTGTAGTTTTATTAAGGGTTTAAGGCCTGACAAAATTCGGTTGACTACACGTTGTGTGTGCAGAGTTCAACGAGTGTTAGGACATTCGTGAATCGACGCCGAGTATAGAAATGGAAGAGGTGTGGATTGCCTCCAATTCAGAGAACGAAAGAGAAGGAAGGGATGTCAACTTGGGATTCGAAGGATCGAACTCCAATGGGCACGGAAGAGAATTGGATAAGGAAGGGCATATGATGAAAATCATTGAAAGATTGCAGAAAGATGCCTAGGCTCGCCAAGCCGATAGTCGAAATCTCATGAGGGTCAGGGATCAACAGGGTGAATTCAACTTAAATATGTTGAAGAGCCTGGAAAGAATAGAAAGGAAATTGGAAAAGGAGAGTGACACAAGCAATACAGGGAGTCGCAGGACCCCTAAGAGAAAAAGAAGATCGAGGAGTGGTAGCAGACATCGTCGTCACTCCCCAAAGAATTATGGTAAGGAAGCACACAGTAGTTCAAGCCCATCCCCTACCAGAAAACACCGAAGATCTGCAGTGGATGAATTGCAAGGGGAGATGAACAAGATTAAGCCTCCTACATTTGATGGAGAACATAAGAAGGAGGAAGATGCTGAAACATGATTGCTTGGCATGAGGAAATATTTCCAACTGCAGAATTATTCCTCTCATGTAGAAGGAAGAATTGCGATGTATCAACTAAAAGGAAAAGCATCCATGTGGTGGGATCAACTTGTGCAGGTGCAACACATTAGAGAGAAAGATATCACTTGGAAGGAATTCAAGAGGTATTTCGAGAGGAAATACCTGACTAAAAGATATTATGACAAAAAGATGAAGGAGTTCTTCGAACTCAAGCTGGGAAGCATGACCATTGATGAATATAACAAAGGTTTTTGGAATTACTGAAGTATGTTCCATTCATCAAAGATGAGGCTGTCAAGATTCAGAGGTATCTGAGTGGACTGCCACCTCCCATTGGTGACAAGATTCGGTATGATTATCCTAAGACTATGGAAGAAACAATAAGAAGAGCGAAATGCTTATATGAACAACAAAGAGAAAAGCCTACCTTTCAGAAGGCTTGAGATGACCAGAAGAAGTTTAAGAAAGAACAGAGGTAGAAGGGAAACAAACCTCCCTTTTTCAGAAATAGTCATCAAGGACAACCATCATTTAGAGAGCCGAGAATGGCTGAAGTGGGGGAACAAAGGCCGAGACAGATGCCCATTTAGTGTTGGGGTTGTAAAGAGAACCACAAGTACAGACATTGTCCCCATAAAAATGGAAAAGCAAGAGTTGTCCATAATGTTCAACAAGCTGAAACCGTGGAGGACATGGGCAGTAGAATGCCAAGGATCTATGCGGCCCTGGACAACAAGAAAGCTGAATTTCAGTCGCACATGATTGAAGTGGAATGTATGATTAACAACCAACCATTTATTATTTTAATTGATTCAAGGGCTAACCATAGTTATGTAGATCCTAGGGTGGTGGAAAGTTTTCATTTATCAAGAAGAAAATAGGAAAATTCTTGGTTAGTGCAGTTGGCTACAAGAACCAAGAGGAAAGTCATTGAGTTGGTTGAGTCATGTCATGTGGACATGAAGGGATTGAGCATGAAGGCTGAATTGAATATTCTGCCTTTAGGCTCTTATGATTGTTTAATCGGGATGGACTAGTTGGACCAGCGCCATGCCCTCCTAGACTGTCGTAACAAGGAATTTACTTTCCTGTATGAGGAGGGGAATCGGAAAACAGTCCAAGGAATTCCCAGAGATTTGGTTGTTAGAGAAATCTCAACAATGCAGTTGAAAAAGTGCTACATGAAAGGTTGTCAATTGTTTGCAACCCATGTGGAGGAAGAATCCAGGGATGAAGTCTCAAAGATTGGAGACCATGCGGTACTAACAGAGTTTGAAGACGTATTTCAGGAGGTACATGGACTACCTCCAAAGAGAGATATCGATTTCTCTATAAATTTGATGCCTGGAGCAGCTCCAATGTCGAAATCACCTTATAGAATGAGTACGCCAGAGCTGAAAGAGTTGCAATTGCAGCTTGAAGTGCTTCTAAAGAAGGGGTACATTTGCCCAAGCGTGTCACCTTGGGGTGCCCCGGTCCTATTCGTGAAGAAGAAGGATGAGACGTTGAGGTTGTGCATTGATTTCAGACAGTTGAACAAAGTAACTGTCAAGAACAAGTATCCTCTATTGAGGATCGACGATCTTTTCGATCAGTTGAAAGGTGCGAAAATATTTTCAAAGATAGATCTCAGATCGGGATATCACCAGGTAAGAATAAAGGATGAAGACATCAGCAAGACCGCCTTTAGAACAAGGTATGGTCATTACGAGTTCACAATGGTACCATTTGGGCTGTCGAACGCACCTGTTGTTTTTATGTGCTTGATGAATGGTGTATTCAGGGACTATCTAGACAAGTTTTTCATAGTCTTCCTGGATGACATTCTGGTGTATTCCAAGTCAGAGGAAGAGCATGAAAAACACCTGAGGATGGTGTTGCAAGTGTTGAGAGAACACCAGTTGTATGCCAAGTTGAGAAAATGTGCATTTTATCAAAGGCAGATCCATTACTTGGGGCACATTATTTCAGAAGAATGGATCGTCGTGGATCCTGAGAAGGTTGAGGCCATCAGAGAATGGTCAGCGCCAAGGAATGTGGTGGAAGTTAGATCCTTCATGGGTCTAGTGGGCTATAGCTCACCCTATCACTTCCTTGCAAAGGAAGGAGAAAAAGTTTCAGTGGATTGAAGAGTGTGAGAAAAGTTTCCAGCGATTGAAGCAATTGTTAACCAATGCTCCAATCTTGAGGATTGCAAATCCAAATGTGGATTTCGTGGTGTGCACAAATGCGTGTAAAGAAGGGTTGGGAGGAGTTCTCAGTCAGAATGGATTCGTAATCTTTTATGAGTCTAGGAAGCTGAAAGAGCATGAAAAGAATTATGCTACTCACGATTTGGAGTTGGCAGCAATCGTTCACGCTCTGAGGAAATGGAGACATTACCTCATGGGAAGGAGATTTAAATTGAGAATAGACCACAACGGTCTAAAATACTTGTTTGACCAACCTACCTTAAATGTCAGGCAAAGTAGGTGGTTGGATTTTCTGTGTGAATACGACTTTGATATCAAGCATATCAAAGGGAAGGAAAACAAGGTGGTCGATGCACTCAGCAGAAAGGTGCACAACTTACATGCTTCAGCCATTAGCATGTATAGGACTGATATTAAGGATAGAATTTTGAAAGTTGCAAATGCAGATTTGCAGTACAGAGACTTGGTAGCAAAGCTACAGTAGAGTAAGAGACCACAGAAAGAGGAAAATTACACCTTGGAAGCTGATGGAATACTTATGTACAAAAACAGAGTGTATATGCCCAATGTCGAGGGTTTAAAAATTGTGATTCTAAGAGAAATGCATAACGTGACTTATGCTAGGCACCCTGGATATCAGAAGACTGTGGCAGCAATCAAGAGTCATTACTTTTGGCCAGGTATGAAGAAAGAGATTGTTGAATATATCGCCATATGTATGGAATGCCAGAAGGTTAAAACTGAGCACAAGCACCCAACAGGGTTGCTACAACCTTTGCCCATTCCTGAATGGAAGTGGGAAGTGGTGACAATGAATTTTGTTACGGGATTGCCCATAACAGGCAAGCTACATGATTCGATCATGGTAGTGGTGGACAAGCTTACAAAAGATGCCCATTTTATTCCACTAAAAACTACTCATAAGGCAACATATGTTGTTGATATTTTCGTGAAGGAAGTGGCACGATTGCACGGAATTCCTAAAACAATTGTGTTCGACAAAGACCCGAAATTCACCTCGAATTTCTGGAAAGGATTGTTCAAAGGATTCAGAACGAATCTGAACTTTAGTACATCTTATCATCCTGAGTCTGATGGACAGACAGAGAGGGTGAACGGAGTGATAGAAGACATACTGAGAATGTATGTGATGGACAAACCATCAAAATGGGAAGACTACCTGCACTTGGTAGAATTCGCTTACAACAATGGGTATCAAGCATCATTGAAGATGAGCCCATTTGAAGCACTTTATGGCAGAAAGTGAAATACTCCAGTAAGCTGGGATAATCCAGTTGATAAGGCAGTAATTGGGCCAGAGTTGCTCAAGGAAATGGAAGAGAAAATGCTTAAAATTAAGCAGAATTTAAAAGCCGCCCAAGACAAGCAGAAAAGTTATGCTGTCAAAAGCAGAACCCATGGAGAATTCAAAGTGGGTGATCATGTTTTCCTGAAAGTAAAAGCTAATAGAAGTTCCCTGAAGCTGGGAAACTGTGCCAAGTTGGTAGCCAGATTTTGTGGGTCATTTGAAATCCTAGAAAGGATTGGGCCAGTTGCATTACATGCATCCATGACTGTACATAATGTGTTTCATGTTTCATTTCTTAAGAAATATATACTTTATGCTAATCATGTTATCGATTGGAATGTGATTTAGGTGGAGCAAGAAGGTATCCTGCAAGTGCATCTTGTGCACATATTGGACATGAAAAACAAACAACTCCGGAATCGAGCTATAGGGATTGTAAAGGTCCAATGGACCTGGTACTGTCCTGAGGACGCGACATGGGAACATGAGGATGCTATGCAGGCAGAATACCTGCATCTTTTTGAATATTTTGGAAATCTTGTTGATGTTGTGTGAAAGTTGCACTGAGGGCAGTGCAAAAATAAGGGGAGGGGATTGTAATATCCCCAAGGACGAGCCCTGTTGTAATCATGTTTATGAATTGTAAATCATGTTTTATAGGCTGATGAGCCAAGTTAATATAAGTTGGTAAGGCTTATGAGTTTATTAGGCCGGAGAGCCTAAGTGTTAAGGCCGGGAGCCTGTTTTTGTATATGTAATTATGCAGAACATTAATAAAAATATAAACACCGCTGCGTGCAGACCGACCACGATGAATGAGTGATGG
>JZKD02S2039355.1:380392-392313 GCA_000966675.3 Picea glauca | reverse complement strand
ATTATGCAATTTTCATTTCATGATAAATGTCTATGGTATGTTTACTTTTTCATATGTAAGATTATGAAATTGCTTTCTTGAAACCCTAGGAGTAAGAAACATAAGGTGCTCCTTTCTTTCTCTTTATTTTGCTAGTTTTGCTTAATAAGATCTTATCTAGACAAACTTCTAGAGCCCTAAAGTGTTATCACTTTAGAATCTTTTTCTAGTTCTTATAGCATTAAATATTTTTCAAGAGTCTAAGGATAGGAGAAATCACTAGGGCCTAGAAGTGCCTACACCCTAGTTGAACCTTCTCTTTGAGGCTTGGTGCTTGAGAACTTAAGGTACTACTTCTCAAGCTTCCACCTTGTTATCTTTTAGACAAGTATAATCATTGTTGTCTCTCCAAGTTAATGTGATCATATAATTGAATCCATAAAACCTAAAGGCACTAGTCTCTTCTCTCTCTTTTGTTGGAAGGTTGATCAAACATTCAAACACTATTCTCTTAAGCTATTACTAATTAAATGTAACACTAATTTAGCCTACATCACTAACTTTCTTGCTACTGTTATAAATGTTTTCCACAACCATCTAACTACATCAAATTTTCTGCATAATTGACTTTGAATGCTAGATAAACACTTCAGAATTTTCTTATGACATTTGATTATCATTATGCTTAGTAAATTCTATCTTTTCAGTGTCTTTTCAAGCAATTCTGAAGAGCTTTTATTGCAGTTGTTACAATTTATTAATTGTTGTTGTAAAATTATTAACTGCTGCATTTTTATATCAGCTAGCACTTATTTTCACTGTCCATTTTATATTGAGGTGCTATTATCATATTTATACTTGGAATTATCATATATGCATGCTATATTGTCTTGTTCCAGGTAGGTACATCAAGCACTTCATTAACCTCATCTTTTAGACACAGACTTAGTGACTTTGGTAACAGTGAGAGGGTGGAATATATCTCGAACATAACCTTAAGTTTCCATCCCTTTAGGTTACCAGGGACGCCTCCCCTAGGGTAGACCCTTTCTATCCCTAAAAAGTGAGGATTTCCTATTAAGGTGACAATGATAGGATATCCTATTTGTTACACCAATCTCCTTTAATTTCCTTGGGATTTGGGAAAGTAAAAATTGCTCGATAACAAGAATGAACATGTTCCAATAATTGGGATACATTGTTGATGAGCATGGGGTACATGTGGATCTAGCTAAGATCAAAGTCATTTGTGATTTTCCAGCCATGACCACACTAAATGAGCTTCAGAGCTTCTTGGGACTTGCCAATTTCTACCAAAGGTTCATGTTGGGATGCTCCCATATTGTATGGGCCCGCATCCAGGTAACCAAGGGTAGTGACAAGGAAAA
The DNA here is from genome assembly GCA_000966675.3 of Picea glauca. Lineage (NCBI taxonomy): Eukaryota > Viridiplantae > Streptophyta > Pinopsida > Pinales > Pinaceae > Picea > Picea glauca. The sequence continues at coordinate 390,946 of JZKD02S2039355.1, read as the reverse complement.
TTTCACATGGGGGAAGGAACAACAACAAACATTTGATGATCTAAAACATCACTTGTGCTAATCTCTAGTAATCTCCTTACCCGATCTACAACAACTGTTCGATATTGAGACTAATGCCTCCGACTATGTTATAGGTGCATTTCTCACTCAACGTAGTCATCCAATAGCATACCATAGTGAGACACTCTCAGATACTATCTGGAAATACCCCACCTATGATAAAAAAATGTATTCCATTGTGAAAGCATGTCGTCAATGGAAACATTACATTATGGGAAAGGAGACAATCATGCACACTGATCACAAGCCTCTGTAGTTCATATAGACACATGGGAAGTTGCAGAATGACTGCAATAAAAATTGGTCCACATATCTATATCAGTTCCATATCAATATCAAGTATAAAATAGGGAGCATAAATCGTGTCGCTGAATGCCTCAGTCGCTCTCTCGTTTCTACACTCACCACAATGCTCCATTTCTGTGGACATGAGGCATATGAGTGGCCCAAAATTTATTAGTGTGACCTTGACTTCACCACCACCTATCAGCTCTTGGGTAAATGCATGAATATCACCGATTTTCACATCCATGATGGATTGTTATGCGATCTGAGCCACCTCTTTGTTCCCACAAGTGAGTTTTCAAAGCTAATTTGGGAGGCTCACTACAATCGGATGGAAGGACATTTTGGCATGGAGAAAACTATGGCCATTCTACATAAACAATTTTATTGGCCAAAAATTCGACAAGACGTTAGCAAGTATATCAAATCTTTTACTTTCTATGTTGTTTCCAAGATAACCATAAAGAATCAATGCTTATACACCCCTCTTCCTACTCCTAATATGATGTCAAAGAAATGTACTATGGCCAAACTATGTCCCTTCCATGGTAATTACATCAAATTGAAAGGCAATTTTTTTTATGTGCAAAAATGATGCACAAAAAGGGAAACGTATATGGTTTTCAAACCCCCCCCTTTTACATATCATTCCCAATATTTCTTTGATGGTCATTAGGCATGAACACTTGGTTTTTAGCAACAATAACTTGGATATTTTAAGCAGACAAACTATAATATAAATCCACATCACATGATGCGCCATACCTCAAATGATGAAACCAAAGTAACAAAGCCATATTCCAATGGTGACTGCTAATCTTTAGTGCCAAAAGATTTCGATTTTCTACTCATGATTTAGTAATTGGCTCCATGGTGTAGACTCCCGTGGTCGGCGCTCCATCTAAGAATCCCATGTCACCTCGGATTTTTGGTGCTGGGCATGTCTGTTGGAGGGGCTTGGAGAGCCTATGGACAATGATGATTCTCCATTTGAATATGAGATTGTGCCATCTGGAAGTCAGGGTATATCAAATTTCAATAAAGAACCCAAAATGTCTTGATTCTACCAACGCTATCGGATCTCATCTGCATGCCCTGGCAGTTATATTCTTCAGATGCATATTCTCCTCACAAATCGAACCACAAGTGTTCTGGGTGATTCTGGCTGAAAATTTTGAATCCACCACAAGAATAAATGTTATTTTCTATGTGTCTGAAGGTTATGGTGTACGCAGGCACTAGGCATTGAATGTCTCACAAAACCACCATCTCAATTCCCTGCACAATCGTATCGTTGGATCATTAAATTCAATCATGCCTCATCGCACAACCATGAATGTGCATCACCGTGAACAATACAATTTCCATCACTAGCTATCACACCCATCCCTAGCAATAGCACGCAGGATAAATGCACCTGAATCCTTTAACATAACTAAGGACAACAAAATGTTGTGATGACAACATTTTTTCGTAAATTGATTATCTTCCATGACCGTCTTGATCTTCCTTGCAATTTTGATGAATAGAAGATGAAGGGCGAAGATCTCTAGCTACAATAGCATACGAGGAATGAAAGAGCTCCTCCTTGTCATTCTCGTGCACTTTAGAATCCCTCTGACAATTGTTTACACTTTGACGTGTCCATGATGAAGGCGTGTGGGAAACGCATTATGTGCAGTTTGTATGGATGATCCAGGATATTTGCGGGATCACTCAGATATCTTACCAAATTCCGTTTGCAATCAGATTTCAACGATTTTCCACTATGACAGAGAAATCTCTCTTTTCATGCAGAAATTCTGGTTCGTCAGCAGATCAAATCCCGACTTTCGTTCTTTTGCAATCTGTATAACCAAAAGTGAAATTTGTTTCATCGAATTCCAACTGTAAATCATGGCTACCACAATGAAATGCGTGTGAGCTCTCATTCTTCAGATCTGTGTGCCCATCAAATCGCACATTCTACGTGGAAAATATCCCTTTGATCTAAAAAAAATACTTAGACTGTTACAACACCTAGATTCATCCTCCAGCGTATTGACATGGGATTTGTGCACATCAAAATCTATTGAAACAAAGGTGGGTCTGCTTGATCGCTGAAAATAAAAATATTAGTATTGCAGTATCTCTCACATTTGAATCACAGAGATAACATGGAAACCCTTTTGATGGGTACTTGATCCACATCAATGCACTAGATCCCAATAGACCATTGTTTACCTGTGCATAGGGCCCATTGTTGATGACAAGATCAGATCACCAGTCCAGATCATTGCGCACATCAAGACAGACGAATGCATGGATATTTGTTCGTGTCAATTGCTGACAATCATGTCCACAGACCATCCAATACCCTTAATTGTCAGCGATGTGCATGTGTGGACTTGATCGGAAAACCATGATCTAAAAATGGGTAACGATGATCCAGTTTGGCCTTATGTCATCCATGGGAACTATGCTGATGCGGGTGATGGTGCAACACTCTTTTCAAGAGCTTTGAATGTTCTGATGGTTCTGACTAGTGATTCTCTTGGGGGAAATAAACTTGGACAACTTTTGAAATGAGGCGGGTAGTCAAGAGAGGACATCGATGCAACTTAAAATAATGGGTCGTATTGAAGTAGAAGAACTATCTTTGGATGCTACAAATATTGTCATTACGAGTACAAAACAGGAACATCATTCATGATCATCTGCGATAACTATTGCTGAAAAGATACCAAGACCCACATTTATCTCCATAAGATTGTGATTCTTATTCCACGATACCTACTGTGGTACTTTACTATAAGAGCTATCCACCTCCATTTTGAAACTCGGTGAAATAAATCGCATGGTGGTAGAAACACCGTGTAAAATCCACTACAACATGTGGTAAACTGAAAAACAGATGATATGCTTCATAATTTCACTGTGAATAAGTGATGTTTATCAATGCTTTCTCATACAAACGAAATTAGTTTTCCTCCATGCTTTTTCAATCAATGGAAAGAAGCAAAATGATTGGAGGTACTACAACCTATGCTAATCTTGGCTATGCAAGAATGATACCCATTTCTTACCCAACCAATCAAACATACCTTCTTTCTGCGACCACATTTCTTCGGAGACTAGAACATGAACATTGATCACATGATGCATCACCTCTTTAACAACCTCCTTTTGCATGGGTTTTTGCACAACCTTTTTATCCTTCTTGGCACAAAATTGCGGTTGAATTTTCCAGTATTTCTCGATCCAGTGCCCACTCATATTACAATGAGTGCAAAAATTTCATGACTTCATGTCCTTTTTGTCTTTCTCCATCGTATGATTAGGATGATGGTATTAAGATCTCATCTCCTTTCTATTTGACAAGAATTTATTGTGAAGAGCTTTCCTCTTCCAACATTTTGTAAGACAGTGATTATGCAAGCCACATAATGTACATGGATAAAATTTCCACATATTATCTGTTTTATGATTTAAATGCAAAGATAAATTAGAATAATCATGTTCTTTATACCTTTGAGGAGTCATTCGAGGAGATTTCGAATTTCTTCGGGATCCCTTGCCGGATGTATCACTTCTAGAAAATGATGTGCCATCTTTTCTCTTAAATGGATTGAATTATTTGCTCGAAGAATCAACTACTTCTGCTACCTTTGAGCATTCTCCTTCAACATATCCCAATACTGCAAATCTAGGACTTTCTACCACCTCTATTGGTTGAGTGATTCCTTGGCCATTAATACCAACACCTCCTCCTTTGTATCCCGTCTTAGTTAGGAGATTTTTACCTATTCCTAACGTATGCTTCTCGAAAGATCCAAAAGAAGCATTATCATCATCAAGGGACGAACATGAAACTAAAGAATTACTGACACTATTTACCTTAGTTACCGATTCTGGATTGGGTGTGGAAGATGGTTTCACCAAGCCTTCATCATTCTACAACTTTTTGAAAAACTCTTCTTTGACTTGTAACTGGAGTTGCAATATCTTCTTCTCCTCTTCTGCAACTTGTAGAAGCCTTCTGAGCTCTGCATTCTCCACTTCAATGCACTGGTTGATTTCTTCCAACTCTTTGAGCCACACTTGCTTTGTTCCTTTACCCATGGTGATATTCACAATCTGCAATACTAATAAGACCTTCTCTGATACCACTTGATCTGAAAAATTTGGTGAGAATCTTCTTACATCCAAATTTTCAAAATAAAATCTTTTATTGATGAAATTGCATGTGAATAAGGGAAATTTGATTAATTAACCATGCTTCATTAAGGAAATAATCACATAAAATTGTCAAATTGTTGTGTATGTTTATAAATAAAAACTCTACTTATCCAAGGAAGAATGCATCCATAAACACACATACAACATAGAAAACAATGTGATAATGGAGTTCACCAAACCCCTTGGCTACGTCTCTGGATTCATGAATCCCAGGAAGTTGCTTTATTGATTATGCTTCAAAAGGGATACATAAACAATCCTACAACTTGTTTCTCCTTTACAAAGACATCCTTTGAATCAATAAGTTCTCTATTGAAACATATATATTTTTCTAAAACTTTAGACTTAAATAGGTCTCATTCTTGTTTAAATAAGGATAAACGCGTACTTGGATACCATCATCGATGAAGTCTTCCAATTAATCCAACGATCTAAAATCCTTAAAATTTATGGAGCCGCCCTTTCATTAAAATGTCAAATCACTAAGTTAGCCTTCAAAGTGTCAGGTTTCAGGGTTTCACAATAGTAATAGTTAGACATATAAAGAACCCCAAAGTCTCAATATGCGAAATCACGAAACTAGATTAAGTTAAATCGAGTTAATTAAACAATTAAAATGATTAACGATAATTAATCCTTATCACAACTTCATGTTTTGGGAATCCTGCCTTGAATGATAACTTAAAATCTCGATACCCGAAGTTGCGAAACCCTGAAATAATCCTGATTATTTACAAAAGTTAAACATGATTAATATTAATTAATCAATCGTGATTTCATGATTCAGGGATCATAACTTGAATCGAAATAGATTAACCTAAGACCCGAAACCCGAAAAAGGATTAAGGTTAAACATAATTGATTAACGATGTAAACTCGATTTATTAACAAAATAAAGCATTCTTATTTAATCATTGAGTTTATGCCGATTTGCGATATGGGTGATTTCAAATTTATTTCATACTTTGCCGGTCACAAAATATTGATCATTAAAGACATTGAAAGGCCAACCTAGGGAAATGATCTCAAATAAGATCATGCTTTAATGCCCAAATATTTTTATTAAAAGAATTAAATACATTGTCAATGAAGGTATATGCAGGTCGATGCCTCTAAGGCAAGAAAGATTTTCTCATTTTTAATTACATTCGCATTTTGGTAGAACTTGCTTAGCGAGATACTTAGTCCTGTGCATTTTCTTGTGACAAATAACAAGTTTCTGAGAACTTCTACCATGCCACCATGAAAAGAAGCTAAAGTAACTGGTGAGAGTTCAGGAAAGAGTTCACAGGTTTTCTCCGACACCTCGCCCAGAAGTATAGACATAGTTAAAACCTGGATGCATGTTTTCAATGTCTTACAGTATGAACTAGTAAACTGCCTTGATGATTCAAGCAACAACAAAAAATAAGACTTATCTACCAAATACAATATTATTTCTCAGTCATAGCTACATAAGGTAGCAACAAGGCCGAGGACTTTACCCTATAATGACATGATTGGATGGGAACTGGATCATGTGGATATCCCAACTAGAACTATATTCAATTCTCAAAAGGTAGTTGTTGGGTCATTTCGGTCAGAAGACATACATGTGATGTATAAACTATCTTCAACACCAAACTTCATTTACAATGCCAGTTTTCTAGTGAATTTTAATAAGAAGGAGTGTGATCAATATGGAAAGAGTATTTTTGACTTGATCAAGGACTAGTGTTCATGCCCCGAAAATTTCAGAGCCCATTCTCACGGCATATACTCAATCTCATCGCTAGAACCGTAATTCATGTATATAGCCATGATGATGTCTAGAGTCTATGGAAAAGAGAACACAACCCCTTTCTTTCTACCATGGGTACCCATTATACAGATAGTGGCGGAAGGGTATTCTTTCGACTGGGTCAAGATATTGTCGGATAGTCTGGCTAGTAAAATCACAGACTACCAGACAAAGAAATCCAAGGGGCAATCAACTTCATTCTTCATGTCAGCTTATATTATGGATGCCATCTGTTTCATGACGCCTTTCCTACTGATGGGATGGAGCTGGACTCCAAATAGTGCATAACCAATTCATATTTATCATTCAAAGATCTGGGAAGACAAGGCAAAGGATTTCTTTTATGAAATCTGTAATTGGATAGTGGTGCTGGTGCACACTGCTATATTTGGTCACCCACCTCCTAGAATTTCAGACACAGTTGTCGTTAACCTAGATAAAGTGGCAGACTGGTACATCGAGGAACACTTCTCTTATATCAAAGTTTTCGGTTGTTCAGTTCCCCCATATGCTTTACCACAATTTTTACCAGACTGACTGGTATGCCGCGAAGTCGCACAAAAAACTGTACTCGACGGGATTAGCAAAGAGCTCAAAGAAGTGCAGAAAAAAGGTATGGCTATCTTTTCCCTTACAGATTGGTGCATTTTTTTTTATTGGATTTTGGCCACTCCAAAGTGGAGGGTGCGGCCCTAGAAGAATAAAGCTGGCTAACATTGAATTCAAGAAGCATGACCCGCAGAAGGTCACGGGTAACCATATGGCCAATTGCAATCTAAAAAAGTATGAACATAAAGAATCCCCTCAGGACAAAATGTTCCGAGGGGTGAGATCTTACCAAGAAGTTCTGAGCCGAGTTCGAGCTCTATCACCTGATAAAATGATTGATTTTTACAACTTCCAAAATCACCGAAGAAGTAGTCTTCTGAAAGTATTACAAGGGGAAAACCCAATGTCTTTAGCTGCACAACAAACATAGACCCAAAATCCAGAAGCCGTAAGCTCTAGCAAACAAGAAGCCCTGGAAAAATTAGAGAAATGTAAGGTCTCGAATCAGAAAGAAGATATCCCAGAGACAGAGATATCAGATAACTAGGCCAAATATCAAGAAGAGACACTAATAAAGAAAGGATAATATAGGCCACTGTCTTCATCAGATAAATCAACTACAGATGGAACTAGAAAATAGTTATCCACAGAAATTGGCATCCCCATTCAGGTTTTCATGCCATTATAGTTCACCGGAGAAAACCCCAATGCAGAGGTAATACTCATAGGAGATCTCACGCCTATCCCTATTGAAGAGATACCTCCTTCCGATTTTTTTTTTCAGTAAGAAAAGGAAAGCTGTGGTGAAGAAAGAAATGCACCAGAAAGAAGGTGCAATTGTAAAAAATCACATAGTACTATTGGATGGACAAAATTTGGAAGAAGAAGACTTTGCTACAGAGGTAGCAGGCTCTTTGGGAGATTTTGCAACAACTAACCTATTCTCAGTTGATAATCTGAAATAAAAACTGAAGCAGAAGAATAAGATGATAAGTCAGTTGCAAAATCAAATAAGGACTACAAAAAAGAATGTTAGAGATGAAGTCAATAAAGGGCTTGAACAAGCTAGAGCTAATGATAAACAAGAAATCCAACTGCTCAAGTCTAGTCTTGATGAGATGCATAAGAATATGAAAGTGAGCGAAAGACGGACTATCCAACAAGATGAGTTGGTAAAACAATTACAAGACAATGTCAGTTCCATTGAGAAAATGGTTGTGTTTATAACATTGTTTCAAGCTCAAGCATTGGAAGTGCTAAAGAAATTGGAAATAGCACAACAAAGCCTTTTTACTAAGGTAGAAATCATCCAAAATCATTTTCAGGAGGTAAGACAATCTTTGGATAATATTGTTTTCAGAGAAAGAGAGGCTACTACAGCTCGAACGACTTTTCAAGAAGCAGTCGTGTCATCGGCTAGAGAAGAAATATCTGTAACTCCTAGATTGACTATTGCAGAGCAAGTCATAGGTGATATAATATTAAAGACATGGGAGGCCAATATAGCCGAGAGTAAAAGAACGACCAAGGAAATAAAAGAGGATTGTGAAGAGGTTTTTCATTTTCTTAATAAAGAATCACTAGGCCTCAGAAAGGATGATGGTTCTGAAATACTAGGACAGATCAATATTGTAAAGCATCAACTGGATATCAAAGAAATATCAGAGGCTGCTCAGGCTGAAATTTCACAGTTAAAGCAGGTTGACATCGCTCAAATAGATAGATGGCTGGTAAATCCAAATTTACAGTTATAGTCAATGACTTCTGAAGATAAAAGGATAGAAGACAGGTTGCCACAATTGCAAAAAAATTTGTATCTTTTTGAGGCAAAAGATGTGACAGAACCTTCTAGACTATTAGTACAATTTCTAAGCAGGTGTGTCAAATGTCTTAAGCGAGGTAAAGGAATTACCTCAAAGAATCAATGAAGTATCATGTGCATATCTGTTTCTGCCAGTATGAGAAAGAGATAGAGAGGAAACAAGTGAAACAACTCAGGTTTTCATTTTGTAATTGTTATTACCTAGTAATAATGAGAATTCCAACCGCCTAGGGTTGATAATCTCTTGTATAAATATATTTTCAAAAGACTAAAGAAGGGTTGGATTTTTTCCATATGTAGTTGAGAAAGCTCTCCTCATTGAGGATTAATACAAATACAGATCAAAGATTCCACATTTCATTCATTTGAGTTATGTGTTCTTCTCTCTTTCCACATTCCAATATCTTTTTATATATCTCCTTGATGAATGCTTGATCACAATTTAGTACAACATCTACTGTGGTTACATTTCATTTACTAATTTAATAACACACACATTTTCCTATGTTTTTCTGTTAGTAAATACAAGACCTGTGATTTAGTTGGATTGCTACATTTTATGCTTCATTTAAGGTTATATCATCTATTTTCTTCTTCTGTAGCGAAGTAAGATTCTTCTGTAATAGATGCCTTGTTTTGTCTAACAACGTTATGTTTTCTCTCATTACACCCAATTCTTTTAATTTTAACTCAGACATGAAAGGCGACCTCTGAGCTATTATGCTATTAATTCATTTTTAGCATTTTTTCTCACTTAACATAGGTAGAAAACACAAACATTAAAACTTTCTTTATTTCTTGATGCCTTGAAATTATACTTTGAAGCCTTAAGTATAAACTCAAAAAAAACATCTTTTAATAAGCTTTCCACAAGCTCTCTCCTTTCTCCTCCCTGTTCTTGACCCCCAAGAAGGATTTATATAACATCTCCATCTCAACCACATCAATATTTTCATGGAGATAATATCTCTCAAGATCCCCTAAATTAGGATCTTGGCACATCTCAAGGGATTGGTTTGAGAATATCTCTCAACCATCCATGAAGATCTCAACTCTCCTTAGGACTCTCCTTGAGACTAGGGATTGAAAGCCAACATGGATTTGCACCAAATAATCCCTTTTTAATAATGAAAAATACATAATTATGAGAAGCCTATCTCATGTATTTAACATTTTACAAATTCCATTTTTCCCCTAAATATCAAAAAGACATATCTCTAGCACGTGAAGTCCAATTGAATTCATTCGAAATGCATCGGAAAGATCAGTGTGATCTCTTTGTTGACTGGACAATGTTGGCAGTATTTGAAGCTGACTAAAAATGTGTTGACTGTAAAGATCCTCCTGGATCAGGGTTTCTGATTCATTTTTACACAAGCTTGAAATAGAGAATGAACTATGTTCAAGGTTTTTGTTTCATTTTTACACGATCTTGAAACATATAATGAAATTGTGCTCAGGGTGTCTATTTCATTTTTACACGATCTTGAAACATAAAGTGAAACTATGCTTAGGGTGTTTGCTTCATTTTTACACAAGCTTGAAACATAGAATGAAACTATGCTTGGGTGATACCCATTATCGGGTTTTCTTCCCAACATGATGTCCATAGGTAATTTTCCCCTAGCATGATCGATAAAATCTAGCCACTTAACTCCAATATGATGTCTATAGGCTAGAGACATGCACTCCAAGATTCGTTTCTTATGCCGACTCTTCTTCTGCACTCAAAATGACTCATGACTACTAATAGGAATAGGTTCACCAGATATGAAGGAATAAAGAGGATCAACTAACACATTAAGATGAAATGAAGGTTTAGGCATGATATTTAGTAGAA
>JZKD02S2039355.1:368057-378905 GCA_000966675.3 Picea glauca | reverse complement strand
TTAAAAGTGGAAAGAAATGAAATATTTGCAACCTCAATGATGATGTTGCAACAATTTCTCGAATCTCTCCTTTTTCTATCCCCTTTGTGGATCACTAGACGATAGATATGATGCTATGAACTACCTCCTCACAAAATCAAAGGTTTAACACTCTAAAAACCCTTTCCCCAAGCTCTCACATAAGGAATTTAAATAATTTTCCATTTGATAACTAACTCAACAATCCAAGGAGAAGATCACTCACTAGATCCACTAAATTGGGATCTCCAAGATTTTTAGGGAGAAAATATCTCTCAAGGATTTTAGGGAGGAAATATCTCTCAAGATCCATCAAATTATGATGCTGGTTTGAGAAAATCTCTCAACTATCCATGAGACTCTCAACTTCTCCTTGAGATTAGGAAACTAGATGTGTGGAGGATTATCACAGTAAATTAATTTCCTTTTCTCAATAAAAATGAATAATACATTTTCACATAGTATTTTGACCTTCATATGATAAATTTCTCCCCCAACATGACTAGGGATCATGACAAACACTTCCTCACTTAAATGTGGCAAATAGGTGTGTAACACTTATAGTGTGTCTATGCTTGAGCTTTGTGGTAAAACATGTTTCCAAATGGACATGAAGGACCCTCAAAACTTTCCCAGACACCACATGGGATTTCCTTATTCATTTGACATTGCATATTAGGAAACAAGAATTGATGGTCCCAAGATTGAATTGTTGGACGAAAGTTTTCTATTGCATCCTCCAACCCTCAAAATCTTCACAATTGTAATTTATTTTAGTGGAACCCTCACACCAACAAACAACAAATTGAAGGAAAGATTAAATTGGATTTTCTTTGTGTCTATGGAATGTGATTTACCCATAACTAAAAATATAAAATATTGCTAAAAAAAAATACAATTCTCTATTGCAATAATTAACTTCTATTTCAATTTGTTTCAAGAATTGTTCAATATCTAGCATTTATGCCAAATGCCAAATCTCCTTTTATTTTTATTTTTGTTAGAGAATCAATATCATCAGTTATTTCAACCATATGAAATTTTGTCTCTAATATATAGATGTTTTGTACACAATTTTAAATACCTCATGTAGACATCCTAAAAAAAATTGTAACGGTTTCCTACAATATAGTGTTCATACACTAACAACCACCCATTCATCCCTTCAATTCCCACATTCTTTTTACATCGGAAATATTGACCATCTAGGAGATCTAAAAGTTGATCCCTCTTTAGAATTTCAGAATTGTTGTCCTTTAGTAATTCTAATTGTGAAAAAATTAATGGTTTTTCCTAATGCAGGTCTAGAAAGTGAATTCCTAACATATATGTAAATTAGTTTTCTATTAGACTACACACTCTCTCTTCAACTCGGGCCTTTATAATTTAAGGCCATCTCAAGCCTATCTCCTGGAAATAGACTTGAGAGAACTTAGAGAAGATTTCAAACACCAAATGCTGCTAGGACTCAAGTCTTTATTTATTTTTGTGAAGTCCCTAATAATTCTATGAAAATATTGAGTGAACATTTACAAGTTCCCATGCTTGTCAACTCCTTAAAAGGGATCAACTATTAGATCTCCTAGATGGTCAATCTTTCTGGTGTAAAGAGAATATGTGAATTGAAGGGATAATTGGGTGGTTGTTAGGGTATGAACATTATACTGTAGGCAACCATTACAATTTTTTAGGATGTCTGGATGATGTATTTAAAATTGTGTACATAAAATCTATATATTAGTGACATACTTTCATATGGTTGAAATAACTGGTGATATTGATTCTTTAAAAAAAATAACAAAAATAAAAAAAAATAAAAGGATATTTGAAATTTGGCATAAATTCTAGATATTAAACATTTCTTGAAACAAATTGAAATAGAAGTTAATTTTTGGAGCACAGAATTGTATTTGTTTTTAGCGATATTTTACATTTTTAATTATGGGTACATTACATGGAAGAAGGTGGTGATACTATATACTCAATGGTTGTTTTCTATATGAAACCACTGAAAAAGATACCAAAATCTATTTCTGATTGTTTCTCTGAATCTACAGAGTCAACCTGTGGAAGTCCACTACTCATTAAGCCACTTCTCAAATCCGATCCCGAGAATTCGTGTGTGGAAATGGTGCAAAAATTAAATTCCACATTGAATTGTTGTGTTGATGATTTCAAGAGGTAGGTTCTAACCTGTTTTGTGAAATTCATGGAGGTTCCTTTTTAAACAAGCCTAAATGATACTAACAATCAATCATTTAGCCAAGTATCTTGGTGTAAAAGTAGTTTGTCCATCCCAAATTTCAACCCTTGACATATTGGATGCCTTTTTTTATTATCTAGAAACACAATAAATTAGCTCTAATGTGCATCTCACTCAACTAGTTATTGATTTTGTGAGACATTTGAATGATCCATCTCGAAGTGTGATTTATTGGAAAATTCCCATGCACTTTCAACAATGGTAGAAGTAGTTGATACTACTAAAGTATGTGTGGCCATGGGAAGAGGTAATATGATCTGTTTGGAAATTAGGGAAGAATCAATTAAGGGGGAAGAACATTTTGCATTTAATCTTGATGAAACTTACATTTATGTAAATAACATTGTGGACAATTATATACAAAGAAAAGTGCTAGAATTCCGAATACAAATCTCAACAAAAAACTTGTCACTAGGACAACATACGATATTGGTATGTATCTATCACTTACATGCCTTAGTGCAGACCTTCCAGGAATTTTCAAACAAATAACCTGGTTGGTGGCCCATAAATGGTTATTATGGCCTATGGAATTAGTATTCCATTAAGGAAAAGAGTGCATATTATGACCCCCCTGTGACAAATTTTCATCCATCTGATAAAACCCTCAAGTCAAATGAGTCAGTAGTAGGAGTGTAGAAGTATATACTCTCATGTGACAATAAAGGAGTTTTTACGCAAGAGGGTATTGTATGGTTTGAAAAATTCTACAACAACCCTCTTTAGGGGAGGATAGACAAATCCTGTAATATATCATGTCCATTTTTTCATTCACTGAATGACATCTTTCATCTATGGGTTCTCAGGTTCATTTTCATAATATAAATTTTATTAATATCCAAAAAATGATTAGAAAAGTAGATCAACGACACTCCTAAGTACACTTGAAAGTTATTAATAAGAGAAAAGGTACCTTGGTAAAAGGAAACAATGACTAAAATATTGTCAAAGGGGAAATAAAAACTGTGTAATATCTCATTCATGTGTGGGAGAACACCACAAACATAACAACAATTTTGTACAAATGTTTAATTAAACAAATATAGAGGTCCTAGCCTATGTCTAAAATTGCATGCCTAAAAAATACAACTATTTTATAAAAGTTTAGAAATAAAAAACAGAAGGCCACAGTTCAAGAAGGATAGTAAAAGTCATTTGCTAATTTTGTGGTCTTAAATGGATTAGGAGTTACACAATGGTTAATTCTACTCAACCTATGATTCAAGTAAGATTGTCTTTCTTCCTCTAGATCTTTTGAAAGAAGCCATTTACAAAAACTTATAGTTGGACATAATACGTTCAAGGTGGAAGAGGGCATGGAGATGGAATCATTGATGAGTTGTATATAAAATTAGTTGTATTCATTAACCATAAAAAAAATATGCAGATGTAGCATAAAAAACATAAATTATCTTTGCTATTCAGATTTCAATGAAAAAATAAAACAATGAACCTGGTTCTCCAAGAAACATCATGTAGTTGGTTGCAAACTCGTATCTGGTTGGAATTCATCACTTCTTCCTTTCTCCTAACTATGAAACTTATCCATTTTATAGTAAAAAAAAATTGCAATTCCAATTACCTCCAAAAAACCTAACCATGAAATTCATTGTCACTCCAAAATTTTGTTTCTTCTACTCCCTCCTTTCTCACTTCCCGTTTTCAATAATTAAGTGGATTTCTACCCTTGTTTCTCAATGGTTCTTTCCAATAATGGAGCCAACCTCTTTCTTATTTCTCTCTACCTATTTGAAAATGAAAATAAAATCCTACGTGTTGGTTTAATCGATTTAGCGCACAGATTGGAATGAAAAATGCTTGGAAAAAACACAGGCAATTTCTCTGGCTCATCCTCCATCTCCATCTTCCTTTGGTTCATCTATTTGGAAAGTGGGTTGTTTCTCTAAGCCTTGCTCCATCTCCAACTTCCTTATGTTCATCAATTTGGAAACAAAAGGGGGGGGGCGACACATTTCTTTCTCTAATTCGCCCACTCTGACTCATCCTCATCGATTTGGAAAAAAAGGGGAAAAACGTATGATTGGTTCTCTGATTCATCCACTCTAACTCATCCTCTATCTCCAATCACATTTTCTTCATCAATTTAGCAAGTGTGACTTTTATCTAACTCGTCTTTTGTCTCCAGTCACCTTTTATCCATTGACATGGCAAGAAAAGTATTAAAAATGCAAGGTTCTTTCTCTAACTCATCTTCCATGTTATCTTAGCCTCCGATCTTATGGGTGTTGTTTTTCCCAAACCTTGTAGAAAGTGGGAGTTAAATGATTTAGCTCATCATGGCTTTTGATCCTTCTATAAATTGATTGTGAATATATTTAGTAAGTGGTAGTTAAACAATTGATACACAATTTCTAATTTTCCTTAATTTAGGGAAAATATTGTTTTAATACGTGAAAAAAATGGTTTAAACTCAACATAGTTAGCTTAACTTATTTTATTTTCCGATGAGTAAGTCATTTTCCGGTGGGTAATTCATTTTCCGATGAATTAGCTTAGCTAAAATAATCTGAAGTATTAAGAAAAGAAAAAATAATCTTTTCACATAGAAAATAATATTCTTTGTAACTTTAGGATATGGTTAAAGGTAAATAGAATGTTATGTTCTTGTCTTAATATTGCTCCGACAAGTATGGTTGCTGGAAATATTTCTTGAACTGCTTCCAAGAAATTCTCTTTTCATCGAGGTGCTTAACCTGCATCAATCAATCCCACCTTATAGATGCCTTTCCTTGAAGGTGGTAGCTGCAATTTTGGCTTCTTCATTTGATGAGTAGTCATGCAACTAGAAATATTTCCTCATTCCCAACAACCATGTTTTTGCATATTCTTCATTCTTGTTCTCTCAATCAAAATATGGTGACTTGATTTTCCTCATCTTCCATTGCAAGCTATCTGATACATGTCTCCTTCTTTTATGTCTAACCAGAGACATAATTGGTCTACTTGTCGACCTTGAATGTGCATATGCTCTTCAAGTTGAGTTCCATAGGGAGTGTTGATGCCTGTTAATACTCCTTGATCATCTAGATCCTCCATGATCATCTCTCCTATTATGATATCTAGATCTTTCCACTTGTCTGGCACTATCTTCTTGTTTTGTTCCCCAATCTTTGTGTACTTGCTTCTACAATATATTTAGGCTTTGAAGTATCTCCTCCTAATATTTAAGATTTTTTCATTATCAGCATGATAGATCTGCACTTATTTTTGTAGGCTTCTCATAGTTACAGACGCCTACTTGTCTCTTCTCCCATTAGTATCATTCTCAACATTACCCGTGCTGACATTAATACCTCTGATATTTTCTTCACGGCTGTAAGACTCTTGTGTATAATCCATATTTCTAGTTCTCATATAGGAACTAAAGTCTTATTTTTGTATCTCTAATTCTGCAAGAATGTGCATGCAATAATTGTTGTTAGAATTAAGAATATTCCAAAATATGTATTAATTAGATTACAGGTTATTCTTCAAATCAATTTATGAATAACACATTGAACGAAGTCAGAATATGATTCCTTAATCAATTTATTTTTCTAAATAGCTCTCCAATGGATGTATTCATTCCTCATTCTAAGTTCTGAGTGAAAAGTTACAACATTCACATGCTGCAATTTCCACTTTCTTATTGCTACATAATTACTTTATTACTCTCTGAGAAAATTTTAGCACCCAATTCAAAATTCTGGGTGGATATATGTCTAATCCTCCTCAATACGTTTCCCATGACTATTTTTTTCTCCAATAGGAACTCTGAGTTGAAAGTTAATGTCCAGAAAAGTTTTGACTATTTTTCCCAATTTATCCTTGCATGCTACATGTGTCTTATTTATCTTTCTGCAAATGTTTACATACCTAGATCCCAAATATGGATATATGGATGTATTATATGGTTCATAAGCTTTCCATAGAATGATATTGTGCCTCAAACAAACTTATGAGAAATGATTTATTCCCTTTGGAAGTAAAATGATGTCGAAATTTCACTTTAAATGTTTCAACTATAACTTTCTCATATGAGCTTTGTTTTGTGCTCATAATAGCTCATTGTATAGTTCTCTCCAAGTTATTTTATTTAAGATATAGAGACATAGTGTACCTTGGTGCAAACTTTTCTCGTGGGATTTGATTGCCTAAAAACTTTGTTTATGACCTCAAAATTGCATCGCAAGTTAATGACCTTAAAAAACCTGAAAAATTCATAGAATTTGATTTTTTTAGTGTTTGAACAGTCCTTTAATATCAATTGTCAATCCCCAATCAGAATAAATCTTGACCATTGATTCGCTCTCCATTGGTGATCGAAAATCAATTATTTCTTATTGTAAACCAAACTTACCCACCGATCTCCCCGATGCCCGATCACTGGTCATCAACCATCGTCTGTTTCTCTTTGAAAACCAAATGCCTGTGAATCTCCCCGATGCCCAATCATTATCCATCGACCATCAAAGAATTCTCTTAGAAAACCAATATTTCTCATGAATCCTCCTGACGCTCGATCATCTACCATGAGCCATCAGAGAAATCTCTTAGTAAACCAAGACTACTCGCACAATCCATCGAACCCCGACCATCGATGATTGGTCCTCTCTTTGCTGACATGGCCACTATGTTTATGTGACATGACACGTAGATGTTGATGTGGCATGACACATAGATGTTGATGTGGCATTACATGTCATCCCAAGGCACCAACTTGGATAATGTAGCATGACACATGGATGCCAATGTGGCATGACATGGGGATGATGACATCATCATCCTCTTTTCCTTAATAGATGATCGACCACTTCTCTTGGAAGACTTAAAAAACTCTGCTAAATCTATCGATGCCTGATCATCGGCCATCGGTGATCGAAGATTTCTCTTGGACAAATGAAAACTCTTATCAAATTCTCCTAATCCTTGATCATCATCCATCGATGATCGATAATCCACTTTGGATTACTAGCCTAAGCTCGAGGGTGACTTGCTGTTGAGATTTGAAACAATAGGTCTATGGTTGGGTGAAATGTCTATCCCAAGAAACTGGTTGCATAACTAATTTGAAAGATAAGTGTTTTATTTGTTTTTTGTCTTGTATTTATGAGTTAAATTTTTGTGCATTAACTCTGCATATTTGAGAAGAATTTATATGTTTCTATGTTGGTTTATTAGTTGCATTTCATGTCTATTTTAGCATTTTGTATATGCATCTTAATGGTAACAAATAATAGCTAAATCTGGTTGTAATCCGTAGCTGGAAGCTAGGGGAAATCAAATAGTTAGTTGTGAAATTTTAATTTATGAGTATTCTACAATGTAATGTTCCTCTACTGGGATGGGGGACATTACAAGACATAATCCTTGTAGTGTAACTTTATTTTTTAAACATAAAAAAATTAATAACATGTAATATAGAATTTTTTTAAAGTGTTATGTGACAACTTTCACATGTTATTCTTATTGTTGACTTTTGCTTATTGGAGCAAAGAATATTGTCACTTTCCATATGATATTTTCATTTTTGTGTGACCAATCCTAATTTTTTTTTTTTTTTTTTTTTTGAAAACAATTTAACAAATTCTATATATTTTTTATTTTTTTATGACATTTTATATATTTTTCCAATTTTTATTTTCAATTTAAAATTGGATAAAAATTAACCATTTTATAATATATTTGTTTATTTTTATTACTTTATTATATTAACTATGATGATGACAATGACGATGATGATGATGATGAAATTCCATTGAGACTGAATTGATCTATCAGACCTTAAGAAGGTAAGGGATTACTTGGAATTCTTTGGAATTTTATTTCTATGCTCTAAAAGCATTAAGATAAGTGTTTCAATATCATAATAGTTTTGTTGAGTTAAAAGGTTAGTGATGGACATTGGGTTGAGCGCTTCCCACGAGTTTCGTGACATGGGTCAACTCCCTCTCGTGGATCCTAACTTGGATGATTGTGGCAGAGACTAACACCTACATTTTTTGGTCTAATGGCAATCATAGTCCAACGAATGGTATCAAAGCGACAGGTCTCGAGTTAGGAACTTTCTTGGAACGCGTTTAGGGGGGGGATATTGTTGGACATTGGGTTTAGCACTTCCTATGAGTTTTGCGACATGGTTTAACTCCCTCTTGTGGATCCTAGATCCTTGATGATTATGGTGGAGACTAACAAATGTTGGTTTTGGTCTAACGAAAATTGTAGTCCAACAATTAGGAGGGTTGATAGTGTGAAAAATATTTTGAAATTGATTTCTAATATGGGTATATGCTAGACATTCTAAGAGAAAGTGTTTTTCATCTTCAACCCTTTTAGTGTCACAAAGGTGACAAACTCTTTCATCCCACAATGTTTTGGGAATTGTCTAATGCCCAATCTCACTATGAAGCTCATGAGAATTTGTTCTTATTTGAGCAATGTTTACTTTTTTCTTTACGCTTGTCAAAACAAAGATCTATTTTTTATCTTCTAGATTAGGGTTGATTACCTCTGTTGGAAGATTGGTTGTTGTCATTGATGTCAACCCTAGTCATTGGTTTTGGATCGCAAGATTGATGAAGGTATTTGGACATGAAGGATAATGCACATGTAGACACAACACCCATGGATGGATAGTATACATCATGTTGTTTCTGGTGGTAGGTGGCATGTCACATGGATCCTCATGTTTGAGGAGAAATAAATTTTAGAAGATGAAAAAGTGAATTGAAGAAGGAAGTACAGGTCGACCCTGAAGATAATTAAAGAAGAGAATTACAAAATAAGAAAGTGTCAAGTCATCCCTAATGTTAAAAGGAAGTGACATAAAGGGTATAAATACATATCATTATACATTAATTTTAGACACACACAAGTCGAATTTCAAAGGAAATTTGAAGTAAAGGAGGCCGGATTTCAAGGGAGGATGAAGTGTTTTGGTGATGTGTTCAAAGGTATGTTATTTACAGGTCATCTTACCATTTTCTATATAAATTGTTTTATAGAACAATTCAGATGGTGAAATTGACACATTATTGAGAAGAAATATTTAGGTACATGTGGTAAAAATTTCATCTCTTTATTCACTATACTTTTGGAGATACACTCTGTGGAAGATAGGGTTTTTGACTAGTCCTGAAGCTAGTCATAAACAGGTGTTTCGGGTAAAACAATCATAACTTATTCATAGAGGATCCAAATGAAGTGAGACCAATTTCATTGGAAAGAGTACGGGTTGTAGTTTCTTGTTTATGAATTTCAGAATTGGATATTAAATATTGAGCGCGGGGCATTCTGTACAAGTTCGCTCTCCTGAATAAACCAGAATTGAATAAGGTCTACCATTCTCTCTATAAATTATTTTTGGGGAGGATTCAAGGAGTGAACGTTGGAGGAGTTTCAGATAATACATTGAGTTATGTTATCTATAGGATCATAGTATTCTAAGAAGTGAAGAATTGCAGAAGTTGAAGAAGTCTCATAAAGCATTATCAGCTTCTATGTGATGGTTGGTTGATGGTGATGATTTAATGTAAAGTTTTATTATCTCTCATATATTCTTGGGTGGAAGGAAGGGGCAAGGATGGAGAGGTCAACCCTCTCTTGATATTGGAAGATTGTATATTCCTTTTGGAGGTTTATCCCTCCCTTTATATTTGGAAGTTGTAGCTACCTTTGGAAGTCATTACTTCGCGTGAACAATAACTATTGGTTATTTCTGATATATTGTGCAGGGTGTATTGTGGTGTATTGGTGTAACTCTTCTACTATTATTCATTGCTCATTGGATATAATTGAATATATAATCTGGTTGAAGTATAAGTTGATTTTTTTTTAAATCGTACTTGATACTGATTCACCCCCCTCTCAGTATCAACAACCTCCTCATAATTTCTTAATTTTCATTTTCCCTCTAACTCTTTATCGAAACACATTTTCTCCTTAAATTTTGATGTAATAATATTTTTAATATTATTCTCATTTTGCAATATGATCTCTTCCTTCATTCCCCAAAAAATTAGATAAGACTGGGAATCCTTATGCCATCCTTGCATAAGTTTAAGGTGGTTTTGGTCAGAGTTTAAAGAAATTTTAGGAGGCCTCTCATCTTCCATGTTCCTTAACTTGCTCTTATACAATAGGTATTTGGTCATAGCCATGCTCTCAATGGGGAAAAGGATTGCTTATGTGAGCATGATACATTATGATAGGATAGAAATTCTTTTGAATCTTCTCTATCTTTCTTCATGACTCTATAGATACTGCATCCCGAAATATCACATCCATATAGAATAACAGGAGTAACAAGACTCTCAAAGAAGAGTTTTTTCTAATCTCATATCCAAAGATTTGCTAATTTACAATTGTTTTCAAGCCGACAATAAGCTTTTCAGCCTCCATTTATCCCTTTTTCAATGGTATAATTCCAATTGAGATTGTGGTGAATAATATTTGTATGAAGGCACTTCCTCCAAATTGTTATTGTCATATACAAATATACAAATATATATCATTTTAATTTTAATTTTACTCTATATTTATTAAAAATATATAAAAAAGTGAATATA
>JZKD02S2039355.1:327132-342576 GCA_000966675.3 Picea glauca | reverse complement strand
TATTAAAAATTTAATTATTATATTAAAATAATATTTATTAAAAAAACATTAAATTATTTATTTGTTATTTTCAAATTACGTATCTATAACACAAAATTCATGAAATACTTTCGAACAAAATATATTTTTTATATTAAAAATTAATTATTATATTAAAATAGTATTTACTAAAAGAAACATTAAATTATTTATTTATTATTTTCAAATTAAGTATCTATAACACAAAAGTCATGAAACACTTTCTAACACTTTGCTTTTTTATGAGTAGATGGTACTCAATGTCTTCCATCCATCACTATATATACATATTTCCAAAAAAAAAACTATCTAACACTTTGTTTTTTTATGAGTAGATGGTACTCAATGTCTTCCATCCATCACTATATATACATATTTCCAAAAAACAAAAAACTGCACTGGAAATTTGAGCATTATTTCTCAATTAATTAATAATATTAAGTCTCTTCCCAAATGGTTTTCTCAATTAATTAATAATATCAAGTCTCTTCCCTAGTTAACTCTTCTGGTTTAAGATTCCTTGTATATTCTGAAACTTTCATCTTGATCTTATCATTTCTCCCTTCTACAATCCTGAGCATCCTTTCTTCAAAATTCATGCACTCTAATTGTTCTTCTTCATGTTCTCCATGTTCTGTATGTTTATTTTCATCTCCTCAGACTGTCCCCTCATCATAGACTTCTCTTTGTATTAATCTCCGACTAGACAACACGTTTGTAAGATCTTCTACTTTCCTTTGGAGTTTTTTCATATCTTTGCGCATCTGAGAAAGATACCTTGCTCTTTTTATTCCTCTTCCAACCATATTCTTTCTCTGATACCAGATGATGTAACCAATAAACTTGGGTTGTGTAGGCCTCTTATATTCCAGGTTATAACCTTCATTTAAACATGTGGGGGGGAGTGGGGAAAGAGTTTTTTGATCTTACCCAAGTTTATCAGAAGCGCTCCCAACTCCTGTAGTGCTACATTGTTTGATTTCCTACCTTTTTTCCTCCTCGTCTGCTTGGGTGATATCTGCGGTTGTCCCTCACCGAATTTCACTCCAAGTTGTCCTATCTCCTCGTGTGTGTGTTTTTGTCCTCTGGCTTTGGCTTCCTCCCATAGGAGGAATAGGTATTGGATGTGGTCGAGTTTCTCTATTGGAACATTGTCGACTCCCTACCGTTTCCATTGTTCCAGTATGTTCGGAAGGTCTATCCCTTCCCGTTCCACCAAGTCTCTTAGATCAGGGTCTTCTGTACCTACTTCGCTCGGGGACATATCTGCATCTCCCTCTGCATCTTGCATGGCGGTGTTGTCATCTTTTATTTCTCCATCCATGGGGTTGCGTAACTCCCCTGAGCTATCGTTTTGTTTGATCGGTGGGTAGGCTCTTTTGTTTCTTGGTCTCTGACTTCTTAGACTTTTGCCAAGTCATTTTCGTCTGATGTCCCTTTGTTTGTTTGGTCCCTTCCTTCCATTTTATTCTAGGTCTCCTGGTTATTTCCTGTCGAGGTTTTGTTTTTCTTTTTATTTTCTCCGTTCCTGGGGTTCGGTGTTATAAACCCTTCCTCGTCTTGATTTGTTTTGGGATTTGTCGTTTCCTGCTTTTTATTTAGAGGGAATTCTTTGATCAAGTGTCCATGCTCATGGAATCTTCTTCATCTGAAGGGGATATGTTCATAATCTATATTCTCGATCCATTCCTCATCCCTGAATTCCAGACTTATGGCTTCTGGGAGTGCTCCATACACGTCCATTTCTATGCAGATTCTTGCATACGATGTGTATCCTTCATTTAGGGTGGCTTCTTAGGTCTTAACATATTTCCCCAGTTTGTTTCCTATTGCTTCAAAGGTAGAGGGAAACCAATATTCTAAGGGTAAGGAATAGAATCGCAGCCAGATTGGTACCTTTTTGAAAGTTTCTTTTTACGGGGAAAAAATTTCTTTCCAGGGTTGCATGTAGAGTCTCGCTGAGACGTGGAAGTAAGGACCTCCCTCAAATATTTTGTCCCTGTCCTCCAGGTTAATAAATACTGATGTGAAGAAACCCTTCGAACTGAGGTGGAGTTCCACTTCCCCATTTGGCTTCCAGTGATATTTGATCCAGTTACACAATGTTCTTTCTGTGGGCCATGACCCCATGAATTTGCATATGAGCGCATGCATCTTCATCTGATCCATGTAGAGTTGCATTTGTAGGTCCTCCAACACAACCTTGGGTATTATTGTTATTTTGGGCTTGCATGGGTTGCACCCCTCCATACCGTTAGCCTCCAGGGTCTTGTGCATCTCCTTCTAAGTTTCCTTAGCGTCTTCCTCCACTGTTTCATTCTTGTCCTGACTTCTTTCTTGGCGCTTCCCTGGATCTGATCTCGAGGTTCCTGTCGTTGGTGCCTTGAAAACTTCGCTTCTCGGCCCTTTCCCTCTGTCCACCACTACCTATTTGTAAGAGGGGGTCCCCTTGCCCCCCCCTTGTTGTTCATGTTGCTCTCTATTATGGCCACGACTGTCAAACCTTAACTCGCCGCAACTGTCAAAACCTTTAATCATTCCCTTGCGTGTCGTTAACGTATAAACATCGTCCTCTTATAGGACCAAGTTATTAGGTACAAACTTTGGATATAAGTGGGGTGGTTTGGTTGATCCATATATTCTAGTATAATTTTTGTGTGGAAAAACAAACAAATCCCCAATCTTTCCAATCGCTAGCCTTGCCTTATCTAACATACATGGTGTTGGAGCACAAAATAATAGTTGGATCAGAGGGATTAATAAATTCTCGCATATTTTGTGGTAATGGAGATGATATTTGTGCTCCCACAACTCTGATCATTAGACATGGATGGGAAGATCAGTTAGTTGCCACTGGTAATTCATACCTAGGAAGGAATGAACCACAAATTATTAGGGTAATTATGAGGTAAAAAATGGGCCTAAAAAATAAGTACTATCAAAATCAAGTTTAAAAGAAACAACAGGATTCAAAATGATGATGTCAACCATAAGGGTAAATATTTTTGGAGGGAATGGAAGAAAACTACTTTTTTTAATCATATCTTCTTATATGTTTATTCAAATTTCAATTCTAGGCACTTATTTGATGCAGAATTAAATTCTTCATCGCATGAGTACCCATTCTACATACTTTTGATAGACCCTTAGTGAGATAAGGTGGAAATACATGAAAACAATGTGTATTTGAAAATAAACATGTTTTTTCATGTATTTCCAGTTTATCTCGCTATGGGTCTATAAAAAATATGCATAGTGGGTACTCATTCGATGAGGAATTTAAGTCCGCATCTAATGAGTTCCTACACTTTAAATTTGAATAAACCGATAAGGATATATGTTGAAAATATGATTAAAAAAAGTAGCTTTCTTTCTTTACCTTTGAAAATTCATAACTCTTATTTTGTTATTTTAACTATTATTTATTATTTTCCTCAGGAGGCCCGTTTTAGACCTCAAGTCTCCCCTAATGACTACATCCACATGTTTGAAGACATTTGAAAATTTGAATTTTTTCTTGGCACTATGCACTTTGCAATTGATATAGCATCCTCCGGGGTTGCAAAAAGGATATTAGCCCAATCGAATATGTGTTCATTCATTGTGGCAGAAAGGATATTATCCCATTGTAAAACTCTTTGATTTTACATTAACTCATTTTTATGATATAAAAATTTTCAAAATTTTTATTAAATTATTTTTTTTGAAATTAAAAATAAATTTCAAAATTTAAATTTCACTCATTTCAATTTTTAATTGGTGAAAATTTTAAATTCACTCATTTCATCTTTTTCAATTTAACTATAATGATTTTCATTATTTCAGTGTTTATAGTCATACCTAGACTAGAGGATAATTCCTTGAGGATTCTTAGTTTCTTATCGAGATCATAGGTACTCCTTGTCATAAGAACAAAATCATGGGTGTAAAGAAGAAGAATGATGACTACACCCACAAGAGTGTGTCAAAATATTTTATAAAGTCAACAAAATAACAAATGAGATTGGTTTTATTATTGTGACACTCTTTTGTAATAATCCTAAGTATGTCAAAATATTTTATAAAGTCAACAAAATAAGAAATGAGATTGGTTTTATTATTGTGACACTCCTTTGCAATGATCCTAAGAGTAATATAGTGGTCATAGTTGAATGATAGCCTCTAAATTTGGCTGGGCCTTTAGCTCTTTTTACATGGATTTCTAGCCATATGCTAATCTTGTTTTCCAAAATACTTCTATATAGCTTGGCTAAAATGGGGCTAATCATAATGGCCCTACAATTAGAGGGATTTCTTTTGTCCCCACTTTTAAAAATAGACTTGGGTTTAGGGAAGCCCTGTGTAACTACTAAATTGAATATCTAGTGTATGTGAGGGATGAGAATAGGCCTTCCAATTTTTAATATTTTAGTTTGGTAGCCTTTGATGTCCGTAGCTTTCTCTTCTGTGAGTCACTTAACCTCGAGATTTATGTCTTCAATAGAAAAAAAACTTCAACCGATGTAGAAACATTTTGAATGTTTTCCATCACATTAGGAGATTGGTAAATATTTTTAAGGTAGTTATTCCTGTCCCTGAAGGAAATCATATTATTATATTTAGTTTACTTTTCTTAGGATCTAGCTTAAATAGTTATAAAATTTTCTCTTTCTTTTTATTTATGTAGTGTAGTTGTAAAATCTCTTCTTTCTTTTTATTTATGTAGTGTCTTTTTTCCTTTTAATGTATTTATCTTTCAGACTTTCACGATTCATTAGAAACATAGTAATGTCTTTCCTAACAATTTTACACTTGTTGTCATACCAAGAATAAGCTTTTCTAATTTTATTTTTACATAATACCTCAATATAACTAATCTTATATATTTTTATTTTAATATTTTTTTGAAAACATTTTAACAAATTCTATATATATATATAATGAAATTTTATTTATTTTTTATATTTTATATGAAGTTTAATTGAAACTTTATAGTTTATATGAAGTTTAATCGAAACTAATCACTTTATAATATTTATTTATTTTTCCAAGTTTTATATTTTATATGAAGTTTAATGAAAATTGATAACTATATAATATATATTTATTTTTACTATTTTAATTTATTGATAAAAATATATATATTAAATTTTTATAGTTTTATTTAATAATTATTGTTCTATTTTATATTATTAAAAATATAAAAACAAAACGTATATATTGTTTATCCTTTATTAAATATAATAAAAAGAATCAATTTTTCTTGTTCAATGAGAAAAGAGTTTGCTTAATCCCCACTTCATGTTAAAGGGAAATCTATTACACAATTTTATATTTTTTTTTAGTATAACCATTCATTATACATTATTGAGAGACTTAAATCAAATCATATTTTTGTTGAACACTTAATACTTCATGTTTACTTAAAGAGCTTGCTTAATTCTCTCTTCATGTTTAAAGAAATTCTAAAGAAGAAACTTGTTATACAATTCTATATAGTTTTTTAGTATAACTACTCATTGTACATTATTTAGACACTTAACTAAAAAATCTTTTGGTTAAACTTTTAATACTAGTTTGAGTGAAAAATCTACACAAATTCATTTTAATAGTTCATTTTGTTGAACCCTATTACTCACGTAAAATTGAATAAAAAATAGTAACAAATTCATTTTAATAATTTATCAAATATTTATAAAAAATAAACTAAAATTATAACATAATTTTTTCATTCCTAAAAATATTTATATCACATGATATAAATATAATGTTAGTGTTGATAATTAAAATTCATTTTAATAGTTCATTTTATTAAATCCTATTACTCACTTAAAATTAGTAAAAAATAGTGGCATATTCATTTTAATAATTTATCAAACATTTATAAAAATTAAACTAAAATTATGATATAATTTTTTCATCCTTAAAATATTTATATCATATGATATGATGTTAGTGTTGATAATTAAGATAATTTTTTATTATTTAAAATATTTATATTAAAATGTTGTTAAATATTAATAAATTTTATTTTTTATATTAATATTTTTTTAATATTTTAATTTATAAAAATATATTATATATTTATTTTATATTAAAATATATAACTAAAATCTTTAGGGTGTAGATAGTTTGGTTGTTAAATTTTTTTTTATTAAGTAGTTGGTTTAAACCTTTATTAATCTTATATATCTCACATGAATGCAGAATGCAGAAAATCGGAGTTTTATTAAGTGGGATGCATAATGTTTTGGGAGTAGAGGCAAATCATACACTCATTTATATGTATAATTTTCATGTTTTATCAATGAAAAAAACAATTTGATATATAAAATTTTCAAAAGTATTGTCACTAAGAAAAAAAAGTGATAGGGCGGGAGAGTTATTAATGTTTGACCTTTAGAAAATTTTGGTATGAAATGAGGTGCGTGAATGTTATTGGTAAACATTAATGTTGTAAGCGATTGGAAAATGTGGTAGTCATTATTATGAATGACTAAAAAGCGTTATATTGTGATAGAGAATTATTATATAAAATTGTGGACTTTAATAAGAATTCAAAGAGCCACTTCCATTAATTAAAAGTGAAAGTGTTTCTTAATATTGCCAATAAGCATATTATTATTTGTTTCAACTTGAAATCGATTAGAAGAAGTGATTATATTTTTTAGTTGGAACCTCTTATTTTAGGAAAACAAATTAATCTTAATGTGATGATTTAAATTATTAAATAAATTATAAAAATTATGGTATTATCGTTGAAAATAATTATGGAATTATTTGAGCATGTAAAAGGGATATTAAAAGAACTTATAAAAAACATAATTTAATAAATAAATAAATAATTTATAAGAAGAAAATCAAGCTTTAGGAAGTAAAGTTGACAAGTTAACAAAATAAGTGGCAAAACATGAGGAAAATGAGGTCACGTGACAAAAATTAAAGATCTTGAAAATTATAGAGAACTCCTTCAATATGAAGCACATATCCTACAATGTAAATAACAAGTGTAGGTTGACGAGATAAAAGATCTCAAAAAACAACTAAGAGCATTAGAGAAAAATATTATGACTTACAAATGAAGGATTAAGTGTTGATTTGATAAGACATTGTAATTCAATGTGACCAAGAATCACAAGAATAATGGATGTTAAGAAATACTTTGAGAAGATCTTGTCAAATAAAGACAAGGAAATTAATCGTTTGAAGAATCATTATCAAAACTTGCTTAAAAAAATTATAACATAAGGATATATCAATCCGAAAAAGTAAACAAGGTGAATTAAGGATGCTTTTAGAAGTTGATACCACAAATAAGAAATCCTAAGTAATTTGAGTGAATCAATGATGCTTTTAGAAGTTGATACCACAAACAAGAAATCCTACTTAATTTGAGTGAATCAAGGATGCTTTTAGAAGTTGATACCACAAATAAGAAATCCTAATTAATTTGATTAAATTAAGGAAGCTTTTAGTAGTTGAAACTTCAAGAGAAGTTAACAGAATTAATCAAAACTAAAAGTCAAAGCGTCAATATTAATAATTCATCAAAACTAAAATTCAAAGTGTCAATATTAATAAAGTTTTATCGGTGAAAGAGAATCCATGAATTGAGCTTCATAAACAATTCAACATCTACATATTCAATGATGCTTGACGTTCCATCAATCATCATTGATAAAGTCATTGAAGCACTAGTGAATACTAAAATATTAAATATTAACATGACGACTCAAGTATATCATGAAAATATTAAACTTAAGATTAAGAAAGAACAACTTATCAGTGGTATAATATTGACACCCAAAGTACAAAAAAGTAGCATGCAAAAATCAAGGTACCAATGTCAATGTTGTTCTTACATACGAAGCATCTGAAAATTAATACAACTTGAAGTCAACAAAAAAGAAGTTTGTATCAATACTATTGTCATCAAAGAGGTCCACAAAAAATGCATTTAAGTTGGATTGATCCCTTTTCAATCCTACCATATTGTTTAAAGCTTCAAAATTCATCTTGTCTCATATCACCATCCTTATTAATTGGACATAAGTTATGAAATGATCAATCATTCTATCTAAAGTAGTGTTCTCTATCCATGCTTTGAGGAAAAAACATTTCAAAGGAGATGACTTGTAATATACCTAAAATATATTATCACAGTAACTATGTAAAAATGTATAAACACCTATATTCTAATAGTAACCATGTTGATCCCTAGATGGGGTGACAACTAGCCCCCATGCACATTAGAATGTTAAATGCCTATGCCGCCACCCTCTCCTCAAAATCTCGCGGGATGAGATACATTCAATGGTTAGGCGAGCTGGTGCAACTGCATTCAGAACCCGATTTAATTACGTACTCTTTACAACAACGAAAACATGTCTAGACGGGTACGAGTCACATGAGCCCTGTCCACTCGACCCCTCCGATGCTTCACCTTCCTAGCCCGACTATAATTAAGGAGGTAAGCAATGGCTACAATCATTTGGTTTTGGTCCCGTCTCTGGCTCTATTCATTTGTGTTCATCCAACCCTTTTTCTTTCTTGTTATTTCACTCTTCTCCTGCTCGCCATCCTAGTTAACCCCTTTGTCATGCCCAAGGAAAGAGGCAAGCCCAAGAGAGGGTCGTCTTATTATAGCTTTGTCGTCCGACAACGCATGATAAGTCTTTCTTCTCCCATGCCTCATACTTCTCAGGTCTGCCATGGAAACCCCTTTGTGATGCCTCCTCCCTCCTCAACCCATAATAGGATGGTTGAATATCCTCCCATGGCTATTGTCGTAGAAGAAATACATGCATTCTTGATACAAATCCCCATGGCCTCCCTCCTATATACAACCCCTGACCCTTAAGAGCCACCCATCACTCCTGGTCAGTTCACCCTTGGAGCTGACTTTGCTTTGGAATTGGATACTTGCACAATTGAAGAGGAAATCCCTCAAGAGGAGCACAATGAGGAGGAAATCCCTCTAGCAAGTCAACCTCCACTTATCACAGATCTGGAACATGAATGGAGTCACACCTGTTGCCTCTCACAAGATCACTTAGACCTCATCTTTTATATGTGATGGGATATGTAAGAGAAACTTCACTGGCACACCATCCTTAACAGTCGCTTGGACTTACTGTTTGATCCTCTTTCAAGCGAGATAGACAAAAGAAGATGTCTGACATGTGCCCAACCGTTTGTCTTCACTCCTACCTGACATCAACCTCATGGTGACAAAGGCAATCTGGGTTCACCCACTGTCTAATTATGATTTTTTTCTTTTTCTTTTTTATCTGTTACTGTGCATTCCACTGGCAAAAACTATCGTAGAAATTTTAGTGTCATTTTGTTTAATGGGTACATGGAACATTCAGACTTTAAAGACATCAAGACTTTTGACCATCTGTTCTGGTTTCCATCTGTTTGACAAAACTAATGGTTGATTTTGATTCATGTATGGACATGTGTATTGTTATGATGACATTATAAGGTAATATAATATTTTTATTTACAAAAAAAAATAGTAACCATGCTATCAATATTATATTAATAATCTAATAATAATACATCATACGTATCAAAATCAATGTTATGTATATTCATATTATAAATAAAAATTATTTAATATAAATATATATTAAAAAACTAATATATTTATGATGATTATTTTAGTGAATCATCAAATTTATTTTAATTTAAATTTATAACGTATAAAAAATAAGAATTAAATAAAAGCTACAAACGTTCACAAAATAAATTCTTCCAAATACTGAAATACTTAAAAAATTCCATTTAAGTACTTAAAAAATTTCAATTTAAATATTGTATATGGATTATAATAATAATTATAAACTTTTTCAAATTAAAACTTATTCTATCAATATCATTAAAAGCCAAATAAAAACATTAAAACGTATAAGCAAAGTTCATAATATATATATATTTTTTTTTTAAATAAAAAAGGTAGTACCTATTATATTAACAAAAAGGAGAATACAGTGTCCACTGTTGCAGCCAGTTGTCCTGCCTGAGTAGGAAACCAGGACAGCTGGGCTAGGCCATAACAATACATGCGGGTGCCCTGCCCGAAGGAAACCAGGGCTATAAAGCTAGAGAGTTTTAAAACATAGTCCATATCTAAACAAAAAGTAACTGTACTTACTAACTGAACTAAACAACAGAGATATTCCTAACCAGGTGCCTTGTTCCTTTGCTGACGCCAGCTTGTTGGGAGCGAGTACTCCCGTGCACAAGTCGGGCACTGCTGCTTTGGAGAACTTTTGGAATAGGCTGCGAAAATCATGTCCAGCCGCTGGTCCATCCTGGCTAGGCGAAATACGTGGTCTTCCATCAGGTTCCTGAGCTCAAAGATGAGTGAGAGGTACCGTGAATCCGGGGCAGGAGGCTGGTTCGGTTCCTCACTGACGTTGTGCATTCCTGTGCTAGAGTCCCTTGGTGTGCTAGATGCCAGCCCTGCATTCTTTACTATCCCTGTAATGTCGTCGGGGGGCTTCCTCTTCCACAGTGCATGTCGGGAAGAGGTCCTCCTCGGTGGCAGCGTTGAGGTCCCATTGGGCGACTCCGTGCAGGGGCTTTGTTGCTTCTGCGCTAACGAGCGAGGGGAGGTGTTGTTGCGCCTCTTCCCAACTAATTTCTTCTATTATCGCCATTGGTGGCGCCTCAGGTTTGTGCTTGCGTCTGGTGGCAGCCAAAGCTAGTGCTCTTTCGAAATTGCGGATGCGTTTGCGCCTAGACTCGGCCCTATACCATGATGCCCCTCTGCGGGATTTCCCCCGGAGTCTGGGCATGGTTCGAGCTACTTCTTGCTCAGCTATTGCACTGCCTGGCTGCGACGGAGTTCGGTATTTGAAAGTGAGCCGAATGAACACGGCAAGGGTCCAATTCCCCTCGCCCCTATTCATCTCCACGATTATACCCCACTCTGTCGTGCCTGCCGAGGCCATTAAGGCCGAGCTGTTATTGCTCTGTCTCCAGGTACAAATCCCTCGCGTGAGAGGGCTCATCGACGGGGGGTGCCTGGTGCAGTCCATGTGCTTAGTTATTGTTCAAAGGGCGGTTCGCCGGTGGATGCCATAAATGGGCGTCCCGACGATCGTCCACGTGCTTGCTGGTTGGCGCGTGTCACCCCATCCGGGGAAGTTCATAATAAATTATAAAAATACTTCTTGATTGAATATTTTGTTGTAAATGGTTGTCCATATTGTAATTTTGTAAGTGTAATTGAGTTTTTTTTAGATTTATATAAAGAGTGTATTACTTTTGTTACACTAAGAAGGTTGAAGATGAAAAAGAACTTTCTCTTAAATTGTCCAGCCTATATCCATATTAGATCTCATTTTCAAAATATTGATTACACTACCAACCTTTCTAACCTCTTAACTCAACAAAAGTATGGTAATCTTGGAAAGCTTCTCTTAATGCTTTTCGAGCACAAAAATAAAATTCTAAAGAATCACACGTAATCACTTACCCTCTTAAAGTCTGATAGACCAATTAAATCTTAGTGGACGTTAATCATCATCATCATATCAATTATTTTTTAATAAAACTAAAATATTTAAATCCCTTCATTAAATTTCTTATTTTTCTTATATGTAATTAAAACATTTCGATCCTTTATTAACTAAAACATGTCGATCCTTTATTGTTGTCTCTCTTACCTATAATATTTCATGCCATGACATCACATTCATATTTTAAGTGAAGCTTAAAAGCCATGACATTACATTCATATTTCAAGTGAGGCTTAAAGGATTGTTGTTTCTTATAGTAAATTAAATTTGTTATTATTTATTTTATTACTTAAACTATTTTTATTGTTGTGGGTTGTAATAAGGTTTACTAAGTTGATATTGCCGCACTTATACACTATGATGAACCATGATATTATTTTGTAGAATAATTAAGTTATGATTGATTTGATGCGAATAGTTGGATTTAACATACTTCTTTTGTTTGATTTAGGAATTTCCTTTATTTAATTGTGTTAGAATAATTTAGTCTAGTATATTCCAAAATTTTGTTTGGGGTTTTGGTTTTAAGAGATTAATTTTTATAAATTTGTAGGTAGATAAATATTTTCATAAAATTATTTAATATATTTAATAGTGTTAATTTTAATATTATATTATTGTATTAATTTAAATTTAAATCATAATTTTATATTTAATAAATATGAAAAAAAATAATTTTTAATTTTTTTTTTTTCAAATTTTTATAATTTTTAAAAAAATTACATAAAATTTTAATTTCTTTATTTAATAAATTTCAAAATAAAAATAAATATAAATTGTTTATAAACATTTCATTAATTATTAATTAAATAATATTAATATTAATATTAATAAAATATATTATAATTATATTTTTTTACATGTTAAAAGTCAAAATATATTGCTTGTCAAAATATACTTCACATTTGATTGAAGAATGTGTCTCTTTACAAAACAATTTAATGAGACTCTTAGTATCCTAGATTTATGAGTTTATTTGTATGTAATTGCTTATGATTAAATCTTTCAAAATATTAGCATTTCTATTTGATTCATGTGCAATAGAGAAAAGATATATAAAAATAGAGAAAAGATATATAAAAATAGAGAAAAGATAAGGAATTTTAATAATTTCACTATGATAAAATAATTGTGAATTGTGAATAAATGTGTTTTTGATTGATAATTTGTTGCTATAATAAATTTAGATAAACTCTTTTGTAAATAGAGAAACATATTTAAGCACCTTGTATTTAATGAAAGGTAAGGTATGAGAGCTTTGAGAATAGGTTAATTCATGGATATGGATTAAAAAATCTACATATAATAATAGATATCGAAATAAGGTTTTATCATTGGGAGAGATACTTAACATGATTTCATCTTCTTGGATGTAGTGATCTACTTTTGCACACTTTTTCCTTTCCTTTACTTGAAGTGATGTCAATGCATACACTAGTCCTCTACATGCTCAATAAGGTAGAACTACGACTTGATGAGGGTTTTTAAATCCTACCACTTAGTTATTGGTGGATCACCCTCCAACTAAAGTGTCTTCGTGTGGATTTCCCAACAGGTTAGTGCATGGCTCTCTAGTTTTAGTTGAGAAAATGAAATTGTATGCTCTTCATCTATATTATGGACATTGAAATGCAGTTCTAACTATTGAAACAATTGATTCAACTTAAAAGCATCAATCTCACCTTAATAGGGCTTTATGTTCGTTTTAGCTTCCATTTTAAATAGAGTCTGAGAAGGAATGATGGTACTGGAATCTAGCTCCTCTTTCTTGAACACTTTTTTCAACTCCTTTTCTGGTTCTTCACTATCTCTCAATTTTTCATCTGATCCAACTTCTAAGTTAGATCCACCAGCCTCCTTGAAAGGTTCAAACTTGTTCACTAGAGATTCCATGAGGAGGGTCATGTTGTGAGAGATATCAACGAATTTCTCTTCCATCCTCGTAAATCTCTCTTCTACTGCATCTCGAGGGTTGTTATTAATGGACTCATCCACCATGACTAGGGTTATATGAATTCCTTCTTAAGACAATTCCTAGATACTACCACTTCCCCCCCAAAAAATCCCAAAGAAAACCTTCTTTGATACCAATGTGATTTGTAAACTATTATGGTTATTCCACTAGAACTCCTTGTCACAATAGATCTTATATTATTATGAAAATATTAATTATCAAGTTTATTTCTTTAGATCTCAGATTTATTATCACTAGCTTATTTATCAAATTAATGAAATAACTAAAATATAAAAATGAAAGTAAGCAAATGAATACACCATCCACACAAATGAACATAAGATGTATCCTAAGAAACTCAATACAAGAGAAAACTCAATTAGAAGGTGAGAAATACACTCTTCTCTCTTTTCTTCAGCAATGAATGCAAATACAAATAAAGCGACACTTACTATGGATTTTCCTTTGACACTATGGTCTGGATGGCTACTACAAAATTGTTTATCTCCTCTATTATGCTCTCAAATCCCACTCCTAGATGATTTTCTCAACTATGGAATAAGTACAATGCTAAAATAATGGAACCTCCTCTTATCCTAGTGGTCAAGTGTTTAGCATATCCTCATAGTCCTCTAGGGTTAGGGTTTTTTCATGCCTTAACCCTTAATTAGTGATAATGTTTTGGACCTTCTAGAATATTATTGAAATTCCCACATGACCAGCCCCACATGTGTGAGTAATGGAGGTTGATGTGGTATTCACTTAATTCCATGGTGGTTAGCAAGGTAGGTAAACTTGCAGGAGGAACAACTTTCACATACGAGCTTTGACTGAGGTGATTTTCGCACTGTTGGAAAGGTATCAATGTGTAGAATAGCTCAAGGGGAAGTCAAATATGCTCACACAATTTTGACTCCAAAAAGTGTCATTTAATACCTCAAAATGGTTTTAGAAGGTTTTGGACCACAAATCTCCCTCCAAACAGGGGCTTGTCGCTAAAATGGACCTTACAAACCAATTGCTTTTAATTTTCCACCTAGAAAGCACCAAAATAGATAACAAATTATATAAGGATCCAATCCACATCAATATTAATATAATATTTATGTTTTGATTATAATTTTCAATTTTTATCCATGGAAAAAATATTTTGGTATGCAAAATTTTGAAAAGTTTTTTCACTTGGAAAAAGCAAATCGGTGGGAGAATTATTAATGATTTGACCTTTTAAAATTTTGGTGTGAAATGATGTACGTGAGTGTTATTGGTAAAAATTAATGTTGTAAGCGATTGAAAAATGTGGTACCTAGGATGAATGACTAAAAAGTGTTATATATTGTGATAGAGAATTATTATAACCCTTAATTCCATATCATTGGAGCACATCTCCATTTTGTTTTTTCTTAATGTAATTTTATGACATAAGGAAAATGTAAATGTGTTGAACCTACATAGAATAGATCTAGATAGAAAATACCACACACATTTGCAGAGAGAAATTGAGAGAGAAGAAGCAAAAAAGAAAGAATGGAAGAATTCTCATTAACCGTAATGAATAATGAATAATTTACACATGATATACATTGTATAACTCAACCAATGTGCACTGGAAGGGAATCCAATGTGCCATAGTGGTGGTATAGAGTGATATGGACACACACCAATAGTTACGGGAGTGAACTGCCACCTAGTCTAGTCTCTGAGGCAATTACGAGAGTGAACTGTTGCCTAGATGAGCTAACTAGTCTACTAGTCTTCAGTTAACTGACTGAAACAAAATGAAGTGAGGAGAAGATTAGGGAATCATGTGCTAGTATGGTGATGATTCCAAGGCTAATGCGCATTAACTGGTGATGATCCCAATGTTGCATGGTGACAAAACCAATGCAACATCTAGACTCCACTCAACTAGTCAAACTGAAGTGAAAATTGAAGAGAATATTCTCCCTAGAGGAATATTCT
>JZKD02S2039355.1:208555-273848 GCA_000966675.3 Picea glauca | reverse complement strand
GATTTCCTTGAGGGACTGGAATAATACCTTAAAAATATTTACCAATATCGTAATGTGATGGACAACATTCCAAATGTTTCTACATAGGTTGAAGTTTTTTTCTATAGAAGACATAAATCCCAGAGTTAAGTGACTCACAAAAGGGAAATCTAAGGACATCAAAGGCTACAAAACTAAAATATTAAAAATTGGAAGGCATATTCTCATCCCTCACATACACTAGATATTCAATTTAGTAGTTAAACGGGGCTTCCCTAAACCCAAGTCTATTTTTAAAAGTGGGGACAAAAGCAATCCCTCTAATTGTAGGACCATTATGATTAGCCCCATTTTAGCTAAGCTATATAGAAGTATTTTGGAAAACAAGATTAGCATATGGCTAGAAATCCATGTAAAAAGAGCTAAAGGCCGAGCCAAATTTAGAGGCTATCATTAAACTATGACCACTATCTTACGCTTAGGATCATTACAGAGTGTCACAATAATAAAACCAATCTCATTTTTTATTTTGTTGACTTCAAAAAATATTTTGACACAGTTCCCCAAACTAACCTTTGGAATATGTTAGAAGAGATAAAATTTCCTTTCGAGTTGAGTGTTGTTGTGGTAAGGTTGTACGAAAATATTATTTCCAAGTTTAGGAACACTCATGGTTGGTTGGAATAAATCAACTATAATATTGGGGTCAAGCATTATGGTGTTGATATTATTGTAGTCACGGGAGGTATTTACCTCCACATGTAACCCTGACGAGATTAGAATATTCCGGGAAGTAAGAAGAAACCCTAAATCATTAAACCTGACCCTAGAAGACAAGTCAACTCAAGGAAATAATTAATATTAAGTATTTAGCACCCAGAATGAGAAGTCGACCCATACATCTCAGGAAAACAATATAAATACAAGTACCCAGACCTCATTTTGTACCAAACAACTCGAAATTTTAGCTGGGAAGAAGTGTGTACTGTAGAAATTGGGCAAGTGCGCAAGTATGGGAGTAGCTGCAGCTGGCAGCTGCTGCAATTTGTATTCCTGGTTTAGGCTCGGACTTTCTATTGGTTATGGTTGAACTTTCTAATCAATATTGGTTATCTTTGATTGATGCATTAGCCATGGTTGGATATTGGTTTGCTTCTGAAATCATTCTCTGTCAAGGTTAAGGTGCTCCAGGGTGGCTTCGGCCTATGGTTGGGTGAAAATATCATTATATTGTCTATGGTTAAATGAGAACATCCATTATTTTATAACAGGTTATGGGCCCACACTATCTTCAGACAGTCTAACCGTTGGAAGATAGATTGGAAGGATTTGTTTAGTTACAGTTGCAGTTGCAGTTGCAGCCAGGTTTTGCTGCAACAATGAAACCGTAACCCTCTTGTTGAGGCATCTTAAGTGAATATATTTACCTAATTTATGGATAGCCTAGTGCACCCTAGCCTAGCGCACCTCTTGGTATTCTCAGCAAGCCAAGACGTCAAGTTTGAGTTTTTGGTCAAAGTCAAAGGTTGACCAAGTCAAAACAGTTATGAATTACTCTATGAAGTTAGAAAACAAGTTAAAAAGGGATTCCAACTTCAGAGCGTGGAAGACAAGGTTGACCTCATCCATGCCAAGAATAAAGTGTTGGATATCGTGAAAGAAAAGATCGTGGAACCACAGTTCGAAGAAGGAAAAGAGAAGGAACCTCAGAACGTTGCAGTTATGGAGAAGTTCAAAGACAATGACATCAATTCCATGAGTATCATAGTGGAATCTATAAAACACCACTTGATACCCTACATCTCCCATCTTGACTCATCCAAGAAGATTTGCAATTCCCTAACAAACCTCTTCTTAGTCAGAAACATTGGACAATTAATGAGTCTGAAGAATGAGCTTCGTGACATGAAAATGAATGATGATGAAAGCATAACATCATACTTTGTGAGAATATCTCAGTTAAGAGATCAACTACAAGATATTGAAGAAATCATTTCAAAGAAGGAACTGGTAAATATAGTACTCAATGGTCTTCCCAAGACATGGGATGCAATTGCCGCAAGCATGAACACAAGGAAGGAGTATCCCACATTTGAATAAATTTGGACTTACTGTGCACAAGAAAAATCAAGGATTATTGCAAATGAGAAACCCTAAAAGAAATATGATGATCAAGCCTTCACAACAATGTTCAAGAATTTCAAGAATAAAAAGAAATTTGGCTCAAGGAAGAAACCAAATCAAGAGAAAGATATGTCAAAAATACAATGCTTCAACTATCAAAAATATGGTCACTACAAGAATCATTGTCCCGAGTTAAATAAAAGGAAGGAAACAAACGAAGCATCAATTTCCAAAGAAAGGGAACCCTCAAAGAAGGCCAAGCAGAATAAAACAAACTTCTTCTTCTAAAGACAAGGTAACAATATTCTTCATAATTCTTGTACATACCATGTTTACATAGTTTTTGTACATATATTGCATATCTATTTCTTAGAATATAAGATGTTGAAAGAGAAACAATACCTATGGAAGAGTAACAAGATAAGGATTTCTATCATGATGACTACAAGTCAAGCAATACACATGAAAATATGAAGTACATTGACAATCCCTGGTAACAATTCCTATGGAAGCTACTAACATAAGTAACAGATGCAAGATAAGTCGAAACCAGAATCAAACTTGAAGAAACATGGAATAAGTAAAAACATAAATAAGTCAGCGATCAAAAGGAAATTAGAAAAATACTTGTGACACTTTGCAGAAGGAAATAAAGATGCAAACGGAAGCATGGACTCTCTTAGATGGAGGGAGCCGATTGTATAATTCTAAAAGAAGAGCATGAATTCATGCATGAAGCAAGGATTAGGAGGGGGATAATCCTAAACAATATGATCCATTGAGGATTATGAAGTGTTTATCCATGTTCCCATTGATGGTAGCAGCCATGAAAAGAAACACGTGTTCATTTTGACTTTAGAAGAAGTCTTCTTTGAAAAGAAGCCTTAAAGTATCCCTGGTTGTCCATCCACATCCATGATCCTATCATGAAAGGAAGAAGTTGGAATATTTAGGGGATGGAATCTATAGAAAACTTCATGGACCTAAGAGCTAAAGAGAAACATGAGGAAGAACATGAAGATTCCAAGAGAGAAAGAAAATCCAAAAGAACCAGTCATTATATCGAGAATCACAAGACTACCAGCTTGGTATGAAACCACTAGAAGCAATCAAGAAGAGGAAATGGAATTTTTGATGAAGAAAAATGTATGGAAGACTTATGAATGGAAGCATTGCGAGATCTAGAACTAAAGGTTCTCCCAGATGGAGGGAGAAGAATATGATGATAACTTGTTCCAGTAACCAAACATACCTCTACCTGAGCCATTATATCTCCTGCAATATCCATGGGTTGGAGTTTACATTAGATGAATGTAAGGATTGTTCTCCTCAATAGAGTAATTGAACAAAGGATCGTATATATAGAAACCTCAAGGTTTTGAGGTATACCAGAAAGAGACTCTTGTATGTAGATGGAACAAGACAACTTGGTGCAGAGCCTCCAATGCACAGCATAAGCATGGTGAAAACTTTCTATAACAGAGATATTGTATCATAATGGTTACTCAGAAGTCTAGGATGATGGATTTCCAATCCATGACAAACTCTCACGATGACAGAAGAAGTGCCACTTAGATATGTCCCAGTTTGAGACTTGCCATGATGTCATGAGCTAGCTGGAAACAAAAGAGTTGAAACCAACCATGACATACTATAATGATCAAGAGCTATATGAATCCTTCAGAGAAAACTAGTGTTCCAGAAAGACCTAAGTACATTGATATCAAGGATTACATTCTCCGTGATAAGGTCCAAAAAGGAGAAGTGGTTCTCCAATATATCTCCACAGATGAGCAGATAGCAGACATTTCAGTAAATCCTCTGTCCAAGATGAAAAAGTTTGCGAACTCAAGAAACAAGCTGGAGCTCGTGGAGATGAATTCCTTATTGGAAAGGGAAGAGATGAATCCCAAGTTGGGAGGGAGCATTGATGTGTTATCAATTTATGGACAGTCATTTTTCAGTTTGAAAAATGGTCCAGGATGAGCAGTTCCTTTCCAGTTTGGAAAGTGGTTTGAGATTTCTGACGGACATAAATTTTCCAATTCAGAAAATGGTCCAGATTGAATGGTCATTTTCGTAATGAAAATGGTTCGATAGATTGTTGATGTACCATAGATAGTGATTCCCCTTGTGGCCAATGTGGGGGAATTGTCTAGGAAAATATTTCTTCTTGGCAATCACTCTCAGTAGTGGTCAAGTAGAATGGTCCACCTCGTCAAGCAGTCATTCTTTCGAATTTCATAGTTGTGAGCAGTTTCGAAGAATGGTCTGTTTTGGAGGTTGGTGCAGGAAAATCATTTCCTTAGGAAATGGTCTGGGTAGACATTCCCTAGGGTAGACTCATTCTCTCCAGGTTGCACTTTTTTTAGTGCCAGAGGAATGGCCCAGTTAGGTGAATGGTCTAGGTTCAACAATCAGGGACAGGCATTCCCTAGGGCAGACTCATTCTCTCCAGGTTTCACTTTGTTTAGTGTTGGAGGAATGGCCCAGATAGGTGAATGGTCTAGGCTCAAAAATCAGGACATTTATTCTTCTATGCTTGAGAAGAATAGTCCAGATAGCTCATGGCTGATGTTTTACTTTCTAAGGGCAGATGCTCTTCCATATCTCACAGATGTGAGTGAAAGAATGGCTCAAATGACTCAAATTATATCATGATATTTTTTTTATGTGCAGGTTGATATCAGATGATATGATTTCTATGGATATTGTATGTCTCTGGACAGTAGATGTATTCTACTTTGGTGGATGTGTTCCACTGGTTGTGACTATGTGTCACTGATTAAGTAGTTGTGTGCTACTTGGTGTGGTAGTGTACCACTGGATTGTATTTATGTACTACTATAAACACATTTGTGTTCTATTGAATGACATTGTTTTGATTTCCATGTAGAATATTAGTAGTGTTGAAAATGATTATCAACTAGATGGATAGTCAACATGCTTGTGGATAGACATTCTCCAGGAAGACAATGGTCCAGATAGAATAGATTGTTGGTGGACAGGTATTCTCTCTGTGGAGAATGGTCCAGGTTGATAGTTTGTTGACATGTCATGGAATAGTATTTTCCTAAGGCACAGATTGTGGCCCGATTAGGAAAATGGTTCAAGACCGATATTTTCTAAGGCATACAGGTTGAGACAGATCTCTATAACTTGATTAGAAAATAGTCCTAGATTTACATTTGTTGGGATAGTCATTCTTCTAGGACGTATGTCCAGATTAGAATAATGATCCTTGTATCACCTTGTGGAGTGAGTGACTTATCCAGCATCATGCCTGACTACTTAGATAGAGTATGGCTTCAAGAGATGTTGCAAATGATGCTATCATATGATAGTGATGATGGTGCTCGTGATCTAATCATGAGATAGTCTATACGACTATGATGATGCTACTGGTTGAATAATATGTTTGTGCTCAAGACCATTACCTTCAATACCTCCCTAGCTAGGAGGGAGTGTTGATATTATGATAGTTCCAGGAGGTATTTACCTCCCCATGTAACCCTAACGAGAATAGAATATTCCGGGAAGCAAGAAACCCTAAAGCATTAAACCTAACCCTAAAAGACAAGTCAGCTTAAGAAAATAATTAATATTAAGTATTTAGCATCCAGAATGAGAAGCTGGCCCAGACAGCTCAGGAAAACAGTATAAATACAAGTATCCAGACCTCATTTTGTACCAAACAGCTCGAAATTTCAGCTGGGAAGAAGTGCGCACTAGAAAAACTAGGCAAATACGCAAGTCTGGGAGTAGCTGCTGCAATTTGTATTCTTGGTTTAGGCTCAGACTTTCTATTAGTTATGGTTGGACTTTATGATCAGTCTTGGCTATCTTTGCTTGATGTATTAGCCGTGGTTGGCTATTGGTTTGCTTCCAGAATCATTCTATGTCAAGGTTAAGGTGCTCGAGGGTGGCTTTGGCCTATGGTTGGGTGACAATATTGTTATATTGTCTATGGTTAAACAAGCACATCCATTATTTTCTAACATATGGTCTTGTGTCCCCTACCCTTTTTGGCACATATATTGACTAGTTAGAACATTGGTTGGAAGATGCAAGTTGTGTCAGTCTAACTCTTGTGGTTGTAGTCATCATTCTTCTTCTTTACACCCATGATTTTGTTCTTATGACAAGGAGTACCTATGACCTCGATAAGAAACTAAGAATCCTCAAGGAATTATGTTCTATTATGGATATGACTATGAACCATGAAATAATGAAAATAATTGTAGTTAAATCGAAAAAGATGAAAGGAGTGAAATTTAAAAATTTCACCAATTAAAAATTGAAATGAGTGAAATTAAAAAATTTTGAAATTTATTTTTAATTTTCAAAAAAATTAATTTAATAAAAATATTGAAAAAATTTTGTATCATAAAAATGAAAATGAGTTAATGTAAAATCAAAAACTTTTTTCTTACAATTAAAATAAAAGGTATACTCCATGCTTTGGCAAGGACTAAGTGTAAATAAATAAATATCAACAAAATGAAAGGGGATTACAATATGATCAGTAGTTTTAGTTCTTCTTAATAAGACAAAGGTTGTATGAGAAAGTAAAACTTAGAGTGATAATTCTACACCTTACTATCCTTATTAATACTCCCGAACCCACCTCATGTGTATATCAACTCCATTGTTTCACTTGGGGGTGACTCTTTGTAAGTTGTTTATTACAAAATTTATATCTTTTTGGCATTTACATATAGTTCATGCTACTTAAAATAGTCAATTTATTGTTGAAGTTAATAACTCATATTAAGTTTGGGAAAATGAGATCCATTCTAAAAAAAAGGTTATATAGTGGATATCCTCGACATAATACAGGTGGTGACTTTTTCCTTTATATAGTTTAAGTTAGATATAGCCCTATTAAAACTCAAGTCAACTCTCAAGCTTAATAGCTAAAGTAAATTGATGTATCATGATAATATTGTTTAACTCGGTAAGGTTTATTAAAGAACCTTGTTGTGTTAGCAAAAACCCCTTACTATTTTAGACTCTAATCCTCTTTTGAGG
This sequence comes from Picea glauca, assembly GCA_000966675.3. NCBI lineage: Eukaryota > Viridiplantae > Streptophyta > Pinopsida > Pinales > Pinaceae > Picea > Picea glauca. Next base: position 266,714 of record JZKD02S2039355.1, on the reverse strand, counting down.
CTAAAATGGTATATGGCCCCTCTTATTTTGTTCTAGCTTTCTCACTTGTACATTTTGTGCTTGCTTTTCATTTTGTTGACATCTTTTAGCTTTGCTTGACTCCTTTGTTATGATCTAGCCAACCCATTTATTTCCCCACTATATTTTCGACATCACTTGAGCAAATCTTCTTTACCTACTCATAATATTTCCTTTTAGCATGTTTAGCCAAAGGAATATTCTCTCGGGATAAATATAGTTTCACATGGAAAAATTGTCTTTCACGACATAGATCATTTCACAAGGAAAAATTATCTGTTGCAACATGGAAGTCACAACATCCCACATCGAAAGAAAATTCTTCACCCGTGACAAAGGAAATTAAAAAAACATCTTCCAACCCTCAACTTATTGCATATTCAAAATCTTTGTCTTCACAACATGTCGCACTAAATTATTTTTCTCATGTGACATGTCACATATTTAAATTTTCTCCATTACACTTTGCATGAAGATTTTTTCTTAAGTGTGATATGTCACACCAACAATGTTTCCTTCTCACGAGATTCACATGCTCATTCTTCGCACAAAATAATATTTCTTGAGTATGATACATCACACAAACTTGTTTTCCTCTTACAACATATCACACTGCCACCTTTTCCTTTCATGTGACACATCACATCAATGTGTTTTCCTCTTTGTTGCACATCGCACAAATAAGTTTTTCTTTCAACAATGCATCATGCCATCACCCCTTCCTAATTGCAACACATTACACCAAAGAATTTTCCTTGAGCATGTTATATCACATGAAGATTGTTTCTTCACGAAAAATATCATTTAAAAAAAAACTCCCTTTGAGACATCTCCCACACCTAATCTTTTCTTGGACGTGATATATTGCATAAGGATATTTTCTTCGTGTGATACACTACTTCCAAATAAAATTCTTCTTTTTAACAAACCCTCTATCGCATCACCCAAATGATTTTAAGCCATGAAACAATGATTTGAGAGTTAATTTAACATTGATTTGACTCTTGAAAAAGGTTTTAAAATACATGCCAATGGTCATTTTGGAGTTATAAAAACATGGTTCCCACTTTCCTTTCTACCATTGTCTACAATGCACCTGTCATTGCATCAAGAAGAGATGAAAGATATTACGCTAGTCCATGACCATGCGATACATTTCACCCAAAAACCACTCATTATATGATGGGTAAGCCTCAAACTTGCTAGATTTCAATGTAATTTTTTTTCAAAGAATGTAGAAGAAAGGAAGAGAGGGGTGGGAACATGAACATAACCGTGTATGCATGGTTAAACCTTATTCTATTTCTCTCTTTTTCTTCTACCTTTTTGTATGATTTCAAAATTAAAATTGATAAGATGACCCCATTTCCCCTTCTTCTTTTCACCACACCTGTAACGACCCCCATCATTACGACTACATGCGACGCAAAGAAAGTGCATTTTTTTTTTTTTTTTAAGCAGGGAAGTAACAACGACAATAATTAATCAACACAACTTGACAACAAACACAATGCATGCAAATCAGGCAACAAACAAAAAAATGACCCAACATACAAGCACTTCATGCAACTGGATGCAACATGTGAAAATCAATCAGAAAAACAAAAACGAATACTCGCCCATCCTACCTTGCAATATTAGGACCTCCAAGACACATAAGCAATGCTCAAGCCCAGGTTCCCATCGATTTTGACCATTTAAGGTCTCAAGGATGGCGATTGTTCTGAGTAACAAGGAGGTGTCTACATCTTGCCTGACACACTAAGTCCAACCCGACTAAGCTAAAAGACGACATCAATCAATCCAAACACGACCGCTTCGACGACCAGTAACTAGAACCTTCCCGGTGAGCGAGAGACAACACAATAACGTTACAACAATTACAACCTTACTTATAAAAACAACATCATCCATAGCGGGAGGTGCAAGATCTTAAGCCGGGTTTCATATGTTCTTATTGATTAACGTGCGCAATGACACAATCATAAGGTAACACGTTGCCACAATGCGACAAAGGAACTAGTCACCCATGCACAACAAAATTATTCAAAACCTTCAACCAAACATATAATCCAACGTTCCTGAATTCCACTAACACTGACTTGCATTATTATTGAAGGAGAATGGTTTAAGGTTGTAAATGAAAGGAGAACTGTTAAAAGTAATGAACTTTGTAGCTGCAAAATTTTAGTCTAACTTCTATACACTTTTTCATTATAGCAAATTTTGAGTTAAACCTCCAAATAATTATAAACATTGAGGACCTATTATCCTTATATCAAATAGGAAAAACCAATTTAATAGGGATACGAATAAATGAGTAACACCAAATGTAGATTAAGTTCATGAAATCAATAACCACATAAGGAAAGAGAAACAAATGATTTCGTCAACTTAAATAAAGTAATTTAATCATTTTTTTTGAAAAAATGCTCATACACATATTACTAAACTAATACCAATTGAAGAATTATATATATGGAATAACTAATCTTTTATTTAGCACCCATGTCGTTGAGACGGAACATAATTTAAATTTTATTATGAAGAATAACAATTACCCACTTAATATGAAACAAGAGTCTATTTAATCAGTTTAAAAAAAAAAGTTAAGTAGGTCTTTATTACTCAATTAGTCATGGTAATACATACATAGATATTGATTTGTAATACTACATAAACATCACAATTTTTAGCCAACTTTCACCCTACATTATGTGCATCCACAAATTTACATAGTGAGGCAATCATTAAAGATGTTTTAAATGATAATATTATGAGAGATGGAAAATCCATACAACTATCCTAAAAGAAAATTTTTGTGACAGTCATAAATCCAATAAGAGATTCTAAATTATTCCAAAGGTTTTAAGTTCTAAAAATCTCACCGATCTAGACATGGATAACATTAATCCAAGGTTATGTGTAATCTAAAGGTACAATTTCGTCAACAAATAATTTAAGAAAATACTTGATCATTCGCATTTAATCATGGCCAGCAATACTATGTGGTTATCATCACTTAAATGATCATTGCTAAAATATTCCATCTCTAGGTGTTTGCTACCATTTCATCATTAGACAAAACATGCAAGTGTGAAAAAAAGTGCCGAAAATTTAGTTGAGTATCCTACTAACATTTTATATGCATCGTAAGAGGATAATAATAAAAATACACTAGCCATCGCCTTCTCTTAGTTCAAGGGTTCAAGCCTTAACTATCCTAATCGAGGTAGTATGTAAGGGAGGCTTCACTCAAGGAGTACAAGTCAAATAAAAAATAGATTTCTTAGAAAAACTTGCTATCGTGCTAAAATTATGTGGAGAACAGGAGAATAACTCACAGAGGTTTTTAATGGAAAAATTGTCTTTAAAAGAAAAAAACAGTTCGCAATCAGATCTTGTTCTTCAATTATATTTATTACACTAGTAGCAAACAACCCAACTGTAGTTCTAAGTGCATACTAAAAGAGTAGCGACCATAACTAGACTCAACTAGAAGGCGATGGATTGCTACACCGCTCCTAACTAAAGTTGTTATTCCATACTGTAAGCAATGCAATGCCACACACATCATAACTTCAAAACTGTACAAGGGTTGGACAATGACCACTTGGAAAGAATGGTGACTATTGGTTCCACACTCTCGTTGAGAAATACCCCACAAGCTTCCGTTGAAAGGAAAGTCAGAGTTATAGCGCCAAGTTAATCACCCCATTATAATTCAAATTCGACAAGCAATTTAATCAACAATGAAAAATAATAGCCAGAATTAGAAAAGACTTCAAGAGTGAAGGAGTTTAGAGATTCGAAAGGCAAAAAGAGAAAGTAATAACACAATAACCACAGAGTAATGAAGAGGAATTTTCGTTGTACAAGAAAATGAATTATTGGGCAAATTAAAAACGAATTTGCAGAGAGTAAAAACACAATAATTGTAGAGTAATGAAGAGGAAATTTCACTGTACAAGCAAACAAATTGCTGGGAAAATTAAAAACGAATTTGCAGAGAGTAAAAACATCATTAATCGCGTTTACACATTCAAATTCATCATTCAAATTAACACGAATTTCTAGGAAAATTAAAAACGAATTTGTAGAGAGTAAAAACACAATAATCACAGAGTAATGAAGAGGAAATTTCACTCTACAAGCAAACAAATTGCTGGGAAAATTAAAAATGAATTTGTAGAGAGTAAAAACATCATTAATCACGTTTAAACATTCAAATTCATCATTTAAATTAACACGAATTTCTAGGAAAATTAAAAATGAATTTGTAGAGAGTAAAAACACAATAATTGCAGAGGCTAAGGAGGGAATAAATGCCCATGAGATAATTCCTTGCTGGGCAGAGAAATTATCCTACACTTATTATCCATGCACAGGAAAGCAGGGCATTTGAATCCAAATCTTTAACACCAGAGTGAAAGACAGTTGATTCAGCTCCTCGCCAACTGCTTAGGCATAAACTAATAAATTAAAGGATAAAGGAATAGAAGATAAAAACATAAATATGCATCCAGATATTCTCTGTGGAGAAACAAAATAATGAAAAAAACACAATCAAGGAATAAAGAAAACACAAACAAGAGATACAAAAGCGCATGCAAGGTTTTGAGTCTGGGGCTCCTTCTGGCCACACGCAAATAGACAATAACTCAGAAATAAAAGATACTGTGTATAGAAAGGTTTCTTACAGGATGAATCAAGCGACAAGGAGATTACGTTGATGACAAAATTCTCAAGGAATCCCTAAGGAGACCTACATTCTTACCAATTTCAAAGGAAAATCATTTCTATCCTACACAACAGTTCTTCCAATGTGGTTATGTATGTACAAATAGTTTTATTTTTATTCTGTCAAATTACCATTACAAATTATGATTTTATGAAAATTAATCTATTACAATCACCATAGAAATACATGTGCAAGGAAATCTCATAGAAATGAAATCGTCATCCAAATAAAGTAAAAATAAACAAATGTAAATTAAATTTTATTACAAGTAAGAACTTTAACACGCGTACCATTATCGACAACAATGAGGTGAAGAGGTTATCCCACACGTTCGCTCCATCCAGATCCTGTTTGCCGACCGATGAGACCTCACCGGTACCTCCCAACCAAGACTAGGGTTACTCTTCTTCCCCCTGAGCCCCTCGAGCCACAAAGGGTCCACACACACAATAACAGAGAATGCTAGCTCCCAGCTCGCCTCGCAAGGTCAAGCTACCACTCGTTACCCGAGCTGGGTATCCCAACTCCCACAAAAGAAACTCAGTTAAGATAAAATTCAGCAGCATAATGTTACACAAGCCAGATGTGATCATCCATAATCCTCCTCTGGCATCCTTTTTATAGAGTTTTATTAGTCATTAGTTTCCCAAAACCCTCATTAGATTCATTTTTCATTTAAATAATTTCGAAAAACCTCCCCCGTACACATGCTGCCCGATCCCCTAGTTGCACCAGAAAATCAATTTATTTATTAATTAAATTTTCCTATTTCCCTCACCCACCTAAAAGCGTTCCTAAAAATGCTCCTCGGTGTCCCAATATTTTCTTACAATTCTTAAATGACATACTCCTTACTTAATTCCTAGTTGAGTTCATAAACAGAAAGTTCCAAAGGCTATATTCCTTACTAAGTTAGACATTCCCCTTTTTCCTTAAGTTTCCCCTTTTCTTTAAGTTTTTGTTTTCTTTAAGTTTCCCCCTTTTTCTTTAAGTTTCCCTTTTTATTTAATTTTCCCCCTTTTCTTTTTTTAACTAAAAATCAGATTTAGCAAGTGTATAAAAACAACTATTTACCCTTTTAATAAATTTCATCCTCCAATATAATTTTTACTTTAATAATTAAATTTTGAATTTATTTACCCCCTTCTTGTTATATTTCTAATTATTTTTGTTCAGAGGTTCTACTTAGACCTAGGTTTTAAATTCACTAGGCTTGGCGACAGTTCTTAAGGGAAATTGTGTTATTAAACTTACTCATCACTTCATTCATTTTAAGACCGACCAGGTCCTAAGGAGGCATAGTTTTCTAGGCACTAGGTTTATTAACTTACCAGTTAAAATCGTGACGTGCCCTTCAGGATGCACTATGTTCTCCAAGGGTGCCATTTTCCTCTTTTTGTTTTCTTTACGTGACATGCCCTTCAAGATGCACTACATGCTCCAAGGGTGTCACTCAACTCTTGACTGAATTTGGTAGACATCAAACCCCTGGAGTCAATACTCTGTCAGATGATCTTGTGGGAGACTAAGGGCCTATAAGGAATAAGGACCATGCCTTATTGTGCACCTCTTAGAATCATCGTGAGGGACTGTCACAGTCTATCCTCACGGCATTGTGGGTATTCTCGAACTAGGTAATCATTAACATACAGTTCGAGCCACGGTGGGAGTGCTAGTAGGCTGTGGCAGGGATAATGCCACACCTCTCCATCAATGTATCTGGTTGTCGTGTGTGACCCCTTTACTCCAAATGTGAGTCTGGTCGACAAGTTATTGTCATCCTGCATCCATCAATGGTTAGCAATAACAATCAACATCATAATATCTAAGCATATGTACATATGTCACATCAACAACATTCCAACCCTAACAATCCACTCCCTGACTCGATCCAGAGTCCACAGAGTTTCATCGATGCCTCGACATCCTCAATGTCCAGAGTCCTACACACTCAGGAAAACCCAGTCAATAGCACCTGTCGATGTAAATATAACAAAAATAACATATCATCAAATCCACAATATCTCATCATCATAATCACAACAACCAATCGTATAAAGAATTGGATCACTTGCACACAAGTGTCCTCAAAGAATAAGTCCACTCAGTCTGCGCAAGAGAGGGATGTTACATACACCCCCTCTTGTTTTAAACTTCATCCCGAATTTTCATAGTATGTAAGTGCCAAAATAAAGTGTATCACAATACCATAGGTCTAGCTATCAAACAAAAATGGAAACTGCTGACGCATATCATATGCGTCCTCCCATGTCATCGAGTGCGGGCTATAGTTGTACCACTGGACCTTGACCTGATCTACTATTCGACACCGTAGTTTTTGACTGCAATGGTCCAAGATACGGATTGGATCCGTCATGAGCGCACCCTCATTCGATACCTACAAGGAAATCATGTCAATAACATGTGTAGGATCACTAACATAATGTCTCAAAACATATACATGAAAAACATCGTGCATACACCTCAAATAATCAGGCAAGGCTAGTCGATAGGCCACTGGCCCCTTCCTTTACACAATCTCGAAGGGTCCCCCAAACATAGGAGAGATTTTAGAAACCTTTCCAAACTTGATTGAACTCTTATGTGGTTTCACCCACAAGAAGACTTGATCACCAACTTCATAACTACGATCGACATGATGCACATCGACATAACTCTTCTCCTGATCCTGCGCTTCCTTGATAATTTGTCTTATTGTTTTCATTTGAATTCCATTTCTTGTATCACTTCTGGTACCACCAGGACCCTATCCTCAAGCCTATCCCAACTCAAAGGCGTCTGACATAATCGCCCGTAAAGAAACTTGAAAGGCGCCATATTAATGGTGCTTTGATAACTGTTGTTGTATGCAAACTCTACCAGTGGTGAGAATTATTCCCGACACTTTTGTTGGTCCATCACGTACACACACAACATATCCTCCAATATTTGGTTTGTTCGCTCGATCTACCCTTCTGTTTCTGGGTGATACACAGTACTAAATTTAAGTTGGGTTCCTAAGGCCTCTTGGAAACTAGTCCAAAATTGTCTTGTAAACACTGATCCTCTATCTGATATAATCCTCTTAGGCACGCCATACAGCCTCACAATCTCACTGATGAAAAATCTAGCTAAGTTAGGTGCCTGATATGTCGTACACACAAGAATAAACTGAGCACTCTTCATCAAAGTGTCGACTGCCAAAAAAATTGAGTCATGTCTCCTTGCTGTTAGTGGCAATCCAACAATGAAATCCATTGAAATGACCTCCCATTTCGATTATGGAATAGCATGTGGTTGTAGTAATCTTGTCGGATGTCTATGTTCAACCTTCATCTGCTTTCATTCTAGACATATTGCCAGGTAGTTTACTATGTCTTCCTTCATACCTTTCCAGAAGAATAAGGGTTTAAGGTCTGCCCTCATCTTCGTGACTCCAAGATGAGCCATGTACACTTCTCTATGAGCCTATTTTTGGATCAAACTCCTCAACTCATCGTTGGGTACGTAAATTCAATTTTTAAATCTCAATAATATGTCATTGTTCACAGTAAATCCCTCAAATTTTGGTACCATCATTGTGTTTTGTACGATCAAATCCTTGACCTCTTTGTACCAGTCATTGTCGCACTGTAAAGTTAGGATATTTTCACATAGATTCGTCTAAAGAGGCATCACCAAAAATATGCATGGTCTCCGACCCAACGCATCCGCCACTCTATTCACTATTTCCTTTATGTACGTAATCCCGAAATCATACTCGGTAACCAATTCCAACCAACGTCATTGTCGCGTGTTCAAGTCGCTTTGCATAAAGATGTGTTGTAGTCCACAGTGGTCCATTTTTAGTTGGAACTTCCATCCAATAAGGTAGTGTCTCCAAAATCTCAAGGCATAAATAATGGCTAACAACTCCAAATCGTGCATTGCATAGTTCTCCTCATGCCTTCTCAACTTTCTCGATATGTAAGCGATCACTCGACCATCTTGCATCAAGACTCCACCTAAGCCTTCCTTGGATGCATCAGTTTATACCAAGAAGTCTGCATCCATGTTAGGGACCTTTAGTATCGGTGTTGTCGTCAATAGATCCTTGAGCCTTTGAAATTCCTTCACACATTTCTCATTCCAAACAAACTTCTTGTTCTTTTTCTGCAATTCTGTGATCAGATTTTCTATCTTCGAAAAACCCTCGACGAACCCTCGATAGTATCCCATTAAACCCATGAAGCTACTCACTTTGGGGACTTGACGCATTCCATTCCATAATATCCTTGACCTTTGTTGGATCCACAACGATACCTTCATCGGAGATTACATTCCCTAACTAATGAATCTTTGATTGATAAAATGAGCATTTAGACAATTTTCCATACAATTTGTTCTCTCGTAGACACTGTAGTACCATGCACAAGTGCTCGTCATGCTCCTCCATTGTCCGAGAGTAAATAAAAATATCATCAATGAATACTTGGATGAACTTGTGCAAGTATTCATAGAACACCCTGTTCATCAAAATCATAAATACCCTTGGGGCGTTCGGTAGTCCAAATGGTAAAATAGTAAACTTGTAATGTCCAAACCTCTTCTTAAAGGTGGTCTTAGGGATGTCGTCCTCTTTGATCCATAAATGGTGATACCCAGATCTCAATTCAATCTTTGAAAACACCTTTGCACCCTTCATCTGATCAAACAGATCATCAATCCTTGGAAATGGATATTGATTCTTGATTGTTTCCTTGTTCAATTGAGGATAGTCAATGCGGAATCTCCACGACCCATCCTTATTTTGAATGAAAATAATAGGCACACCCCACAATGAAACACTTGGATGTATAATTCCTAGGTCCAAAACATCCATCAGTTGCATTTTTAACTCTTGTAACTCCAGAGTCAACATCCAATAAGTCATTCTTGCTATCGGTTCAGTTCCCAGTTTTAGGTCGATGGTAAATTCCAATTCCCTCTCTGGCGGCATCCCAAGTAACTCCTCAGGAAAGACATCCACAAACTCTCGCACCACCGGAAGGTTTTCTATACCTTCCACTACACCCTTCTCATTTAATGAAAGGATCAAATATAGCTTACTTCCCTTGCACATTCTCTTCCGTAGCTGCAAGGAAGAGAGGAACCTCGGGGAAACTCCCTGGTTCTGACCTACAATCATGCTCCTTTGTCCCTCATCATCAACCAAGCTCAACCATTTCATCTCACAGTTGAGTATTGCCTCATCCAATTCCAACCAATCCATACAGATCATGATGTCATAAGACCCTAAGGTTGTGACGTATAGGTTGGCCCTAGTGAAAAACTCTCTTAGGTTAAGGCTACAGCCCGTAACCTTCCCACCAACCTTTTGTTTGGATCCCAAATACATTTCTACAAAGATAAACTCGTCATGTTCGAATGCCTTTACCTTAATTATTTGTAGCACTGCACCAGAAATAAAACTCTCGGTAGCACCTGGATCTATCAAAATACTAAGGTTCTGGTCAGCGAAGGTACCTAATGTATCAAGGACAGTTGACTGGTGCTCTTCCTGGTGGTTATTCACTGCTGCATGAATCCAATGGGCCTTGCCCAAATCACCCATGGTAGTGGGTCTGACTAATCCAGATGCTTTGGTCCCCTCCAATGGGCAGTCACACTGGTAATGTGGCTCCCCACATGTCCAATACCCTTTCTTTGGTCTAGTATTCCTGGTACCCGAAGTAGAAGCTGACGCCCCACCGGCCTGGAACACTAGTTTGTTCTGTTGAACATGCATAAACTGTTGTTGCTGCGGTTGACGCTAGTATTGGTGTTGTGGTCCTTGGTAAGGAGTCTGTTGCTGAGGTGTTAGTCGTCGAGGTGTAGTGAAAGTGGATCCTCTCTGGAAGCCATGATATCCTGGTGAATATCTAGCTAGTGTCTAATGTTGCTGCGCACCAGATGACACATGCTCTGTTGGTCTCGCTGGAGTCCTTCTCTGGCCACCGCTTATAAGCTCCTCCTCTGCTATGAGGGCCTTTTGGACAACATTATGCAAGGTTTGAGGCATCAGAATCCTAACCTTTTCACGAATGCTGACATTAAGGCCAAACACGAACCTCTTGACCTTAAGTTTCTCGGTATTCAGGTGTGAAGCATACTGAAGCAACTCCATAAAATGAGCCTCGTACTTGGGCACTATACCGCCTCCCTGTCGCAAAGCATTGAACTCTTTGAGCTGACACTCAATGAATTCCTCATATAGATACCTCTCCTGAAACCGTTCCTTGAACAGTTCTGATACAGGAGCATCGTAAGAAAGCAAAAAAAGTGGAAGGACAGTTGGATATGCACCAGCGTGCGTTTTGAGAATGTTTTGAATTTGAAAGGATGAAACATTAATGTAATATCTGAAAAGATATTTTTTCTTTTATGGTTTGGAGATTGTAACGCAGATCTTGAGCGATTTCTCTCATCTGTTTGTTGGAGGCAATTAATGTAATAAATGTAAAGTAGATATAGGATTTAATTCAATTAGATAGCTTAAGTAGTAGGAGGGAAAACTCTAGAAATTTCCCTTTTATGTATTGTATTGTATCATTATTATGAATTTGTAAGATATAGAGTTGTAGAGCAAGAGAATAGGAGAGAAGAGAAGAACAAATATTGTATAAGTTGTATGAGGAGATAGTTGATGCTATAGAACCCATGTAAAGAAGAACTTGAGTTAATATATGAATGCTTTGACTCAATTTCATGGTGTTGTGATGAATAATGTTTTCATCTATTGAATGGTATGTTTACAGTTTAATTATATTCTCTGTTATGCATTTGTTTCAATGTTGTGTGTATGCATGATTTCATGTTGAATGTATGAATCCTGTGAGCGGGAGAGTATGAGTTTCAATTGTTTTTGTTCCTGAGAATTCCTACAAGGAGTGCAGTGAAAGTCCGCAAGGAGTGTGTCGACAAGTTCTGAGTCTTACCTTAGAAAATCTCAGGAGAGATATCATTGTTCTCATACCAGCAGAAGTGAAAGTATAACACAGATTCATGCAAGGTGTGTGCAGTCCAGTTGAAGTCTTAGACTTTTCCAACCCAGTGAGTGGTTGAAGAATTATTGTCGCAAGGAGTGCGTAGAAACTGGGAAGTTTATGTAATCAGATATTATCATGAAGCCACAAGGAGTGCGGGAAAAATTCCATAGAATACTTGAATTTTCATCAAGAACCAAGCTCAGGAAGGATATAGGCTTCGAAGAGTTTGAAGGAAATACAAGGATAAATTCATCTTGTCGAAACCAATCTTAGAAGGAGGCACTGCGTTATTTGGCCAGGAATATCGAGAACTTGAATGGATGGTCGAAATTCTCAGAAGGAGGACTATTGATTCGTTGTGGACCGTTAGATCCTGTGGATCAGTGGAGAATTTAAGGTTGAGTGTTTGTCAAAACTCATAATCTCAGAAGGAATATTCATTGTTATATCTGTATCGACGGGAGTCCTTGATCTTGTGATTTCGGATTTCAGCATTTCGGGAGTCAGAGTGTGGGGAAAGTCATGACTTGGAGGTCTTGAATTGGGAAATCCCGATACGTGAAATTCTGACACAATCTGTACTGTCAGGTCGTGGGAAGCTCAGGGTCGTCGATCTAAGGAGAAGAATTTGCAAGTTCAGACTTCGGGAAGGGGATAAGAGAAAGCATCACAAAATCGTAATTCGTGAAATCCCAACGCGCCCAGAAGTGGACCCCAGGGTTATATTGGAGGTCACATGGTTGAGGCATAAGGGAGGAGCTAAAGATCCATTAGCTCATTTGGGGGTTTCTAGAGTCAAAAGGAGTCAGAGGGACTCACAATAGGAATCACGAAGTCACGAAACCCGAAACACCTTTTTGGGTGAAGGTTGTGGTCACATGGAGTGGATGTCTGCGCCTTGTGCTTGTTTGCATAGGTGAAAACCCTAGAAGGACCTATGGTTATATGAGTTGAAGATTCCAGCTGGGAATCGAGGAACCATTTCAGCTCATGGAATAGAAAGATCCAAATACCGGGAGGTCACGCAAAACATGCTGAGGTAGTGGTGTTGCGTCAGGTGGTATTAAAGCTTACAATCATTGTTTTCTGTAAGCAAAGGAGATAGAAGGTAAGTTGTGATTTGAATTCTGCGTGGACAGATTGAAGAAATGTCGCCAAGAAGATTTCAAGAAAGACCAATGCCCGATCCATCCATGGAAAGGGAAATGAGAGAACTTTGTGCTCGATTAAATGTTATGGAGACAACACAGAGGCTAATAGATGATACTGGAGATATCAGTGAGGCTGAAAAAGAAAATGAAGTTCGATCTGAAGAAGAAGTTGTAGTCGAAGATGCTACAAAAGAACATCTATTCGGAGTTGTTGCAAGAATAGGGGCCAGAGCAAAAATGGACATCCTGATGTATGAAGGCAACTTAGACGTTGAAGAGCTACTAGATTGGTTTAGAGCTCTGGATAAATATTTTGACTATGAGGATATCAAAGAAGATAAGAAAGTAAAAAATGTTGTCACTAGACTGAAAGGGTATGAAACACTGTGGTGGGATGAACTGCAGGTTGACAGTCGTTTCAAAGGTAAACAACAAATCAAAAGCTAGGATAGGATGGTAGCAAAAATGAAGGCCAAGTTTATACCTAGAGATTACCAAATTAATTTATTTCGAAGAATGAAAAATTTGAGACAGAAGGGGATGATAGTGAAGGAATACACTGAGGAGTTTTACAGACTCAAAATTAGAGTTGTTCATCATGAGAGTGATGATGAAAAATTCACTAGATACATGAATGGCCTGAGATATGAGATTCAATATGAAATGAGCATGGTGACAATCATAAATGTGGAAGATGCTTATCAAATTTCTTCAAAGGAAGAAGTAAATTTGGCCCAAAAGAAAGTTCAAAGGGGCAGAGGTAGAAGTCCAAGAAGCGGAAAAGTAGTTGTCCAAGACAGAGTACATAATCCCAAGACTGAAGAAAGGAAACCTCATAACCACCCAGAAAGGGGATGAAGTTCACAGGGAATACAATATGTCGATAGGAACACTTTTATGCGAGCAAGAGGAAGAGGAGGTTAAATAAAGTGTTTTGTCTACAGAAAGATCAGACACAAATATTTCGAATGTCCTAATAGAAAAAGAGATGGAAGAGGCGAAGCTCACATTTCATAAGAGCAAAGGTGAAATGTTGAGGCAGAAGATGCAGAAGGTGGAAGATCCTTAATGATGAGGAAAATTCTCTTCAATCCAGAGAAGTAAGTGGAGAATCCAGTCCAAAGGAATAGTTTATTTAGAACTACTTCTAAGACCAAGGATAGGGTATGCAAGGTGATAGTGGACAGTGGAAGCATGGATAATCTAGTATCCACAGAAATGGTGGAAAAGCTGGAATTGGAGACAGTTTCACATCCAAGCCCATACAAGGTTTTGTGGTTGCAAAAGGGACATCAAGTAACAGTCACTAAACAATGTTTAATTGAATTTAAGATAGGGGGATACATAGATGAGATCTTATGTGATGTTATTCCCATGGATGTCTATCATATTTTGTTGGGAAGACTGTGGAAATATGACAGGAATGTTGTTCATGATGGAATAAAGAACACATATACCTGAGAGAAAAATGGTAGGATGCAAATGTTGGTTTTGATTGAAGACAAGAAGGTGAAAGAAGAAGCAAGAAACACTATACTTCTCATGAGTGGGAAGGAAATTCTGGTGAATTCAATAAATAAAAAGACATGCAGTTTTCTATGGTGAGAAAGCCTAGAGTCATGTTGAACAGTACTTCAATAGATGATCTACCTGAGGAAAAAGAACTGCTAGATAATTTCGTTGATATAGTGGTAGGCGATTTACCTTGTTCGTTGTTGCCCTTTAGAAGTATAAGCCATCACATTGATCTTATACCGAGGGCGAGTTTACCAAACAAAGCAATGTACAGATTGATGTTGCTGGAGAATGAAGAGGTTAAGAAGCAAGTCCAAGGTTTGATGGTCAAAGGGTTGATCAGAGAAAGCTTGAGTCCATGCGTTGTGTAAACAATGTTAAGTCCAAAGAAGGATGGTGGATGGAAAATGTGTACAGACTCGAGGGCTATAAACAAAATCACCATCAGGTATAGATTTCCTTTACCAAGGATGGATGACTTGATGGATTTCTTAAGTGGAGCAAATTTTTTTTCAAAAATTGATTTGAAAAGTAGATATCATCAGATTAGAATGAGGGAAGGTGATGAATGGAAGACAACATTCAAGATGAATGAAGGGTTGTCTGAATGGATTGTCATGCCTTTTGGTTTAACGAATGTGCCAAGTACTTTCATGAGATTGATGAATGAAGTCTTGAAAGATTTCATTGGAAAGTTTGTAATTGTGTATCTTGATGATATACTGATATTCATTAAGACTGAGGAGGAACAATTGAGACATTTAACTCTAGTGATGAGGAGGTTGCAGCAGGAGAAGTTGTTGATAAATCTAAAGAAGTCATCTTTCATGAAGAAAGAGCTTGTTTATTTGGGGTTCGTGATCTCTTTGAATGAGTTGAAGATGGATCTTGAGAAGGTAAAAGAAATCAAATATTGGTCATCACCAAGGAATATCTTTGAAGTCAGAAGCTTCCATGGATTAGCCAGTTTTTACAGGAAGTTCATCAGAAATTTTAGTGGAATTTTTGCACCAATGATGGACATAGTCAAGAAAAGACATAAATATTTTCATTGGATAGATGAAGCAAAGAAAAGTTTCAAGTTGTTAAAAGAGAAGATACATGAATAGTCAGTTCCGGTCCTGCCATATTTTAGTAAGACATATCAAGTTAGATGTGACGCAAGTGGATTTACGGTTGGAGCAGTCTTAAGTCAAGACAATAGGCCAGTTGCATACTTCAGTGAGAAGATGAATGAGGTCAAGATGAAATATTCCACGTATGATAAAGAGTTTTATGCAATCATACAGGTGCTATAGAAATGGAGGCACTACTTGGTTTCGAAAGAGTTCATTTTGTACAACGACAACTATGCTTTACAATTCGTAACTAGATAGGAAAAATTGAACCAGAAACATGCGAAATGGGTTGAATTTATGAAGAACTTTAATTTTGTTATAAAGCACATTTCTGGAACTACTAACAAGGTTTTTGATGCATTGAGCAGGAATTTTTTTATTCTGCAAGAGTTTCGAGTGAAGACCTTAGGTTTTGATATCCTTAAAGACATGTACAAGGATGATTCAGATTTCAAGGATGCTTATGAAGCATGTGAGAATCCTATTCAGAGAGACAGAAGCCAATGGATTGAATACTTAATCCAGTATGGATTATTATTCAAAGGAAATCAATTGTGTATCCCAAAGAGTTCTATGAGAGAAAACCTTTTAAAGGAAAAACATAGTGGGGGATTGGTTGGACATTTCGGCCATGATAAGAAATTCGCACAACTGAACAGTTTGTATTATTGGCCAAGGATGAGGACGGATGTAAAGAAGTTTGTAAACAAATGTAGAATTTACTAGCACGCAAAGGGGAAAATATAGAATACAGGATTGTATCAACCATTTCCAAGACCAGAGAGGCCGTGGGACACGGTAAGCATGGATTTTGTGTTAGGACTGCTGAGAAAACAAAGGGGTTGTGATTCCATATTTGTGCTAGTCGATAGATTTTCCAAAATGGCACATTTTATTCCATGTTAGAAAACCAGTGATGCAACACACATCGCAAACCTGTTTTTCAAAGAAGTTGTTCGACTTCATGGTTTACCCAAGAGTATTGTTTCAGACAGGGATACCAAATTCGTTGGTCATTTTTGGAAGACACTATGGAAGAAGTTGGGGACAGAACTATCTTTTAGCTTAACATATCACCCTTAGGCGGATGGATAGATTGAGGTAGTAAATTGAAGTTTAGGGGAGTTGTTGAGGAGTTTAGTAGCTGAACATCACAGTTAGTGGGATCAGATTCTGCCACAAGCGGAATTTGCATATAATGACTCACCTAACCAGAGTACAAGACAAATCCTATTCCATATAATGTATGGAATGCAGCCAAGAGGTGTATCTGAGTTGAGAGACTTAGAGAAGCATGAGTTCATAAGTGTTGGAGCAAAGGACTTTGCAACAGAGATGCAAGAGCTCCACATTAATATCAGAGAGCAGTTGTAGAGTTCCAACCAGGAATACAAGCACAAGGCAGATCAACACAGGAGAGAGCTTCAATTTGAAGTGGGATATTTGGTCTTAACACACCTAAGAAAAGAAAGGTTCCCAAGGGGAACATACAATAAGTTGAAAATGAAAAATATAGGACCATGTAAAATTATGAGAAAATTTGAGGCAAATGCTTATGAAATAGAATTTCCAAATGGTGTGGGAATTTCACCCATATTCAACGTAGCATATATGTAACCTTATGGAGAAGATGAAGTAGGTGGAGAATACAATCAAAAGGAAGTTCAATGGGTCAAACAACTGCCTGTAGGTGAAAAGCCACAGATGGAAAAGATAATTGATTAGAGAATTAGCAAGAAGACCCGAAGGAAGATGTATTTTGAATACTTGGTAAAGTGGAAGGGACACTCGATTGAGGATACTAGTTGGGAAAGAGAAGTGGAGATCCAAAATCATGGACAGATGGTGCAAGAGCTCATGGATAGGAGCCCATCAATTTTTTCAGCCAAAGGATTATGATGCAGGAGCATCGTAAGCAAGCGCAAAAAGTGGAAGGATAGTTGGATATGCACCAGCACGCTTTTTGAGAATGTTTTGAATTTGAAAGGATGAAACATTAATGTAATATTTGAAAAGATATTTTTTATTTTATGGTTTGGATATTGTAACACAGATCTTGAGTGGTTTCTCTCATCTGTTTGTTGGAGGCAATTAATGTAATAAATGTAAAGTAGATACAGGCTTTAATTCAATTAGATATCTTGAGTAGTAGGAGGGAAAACTCTAGAAATCTCCCTCGTATGCATTGTATTGTATCATTATTCTCAATTTGTAAGATATAGAGCTGTAGAGCAAGAGAATAGGAGAGCATAGAAGAACAAAGATTGTATAAGTTGCATAAGAAGATAGTTGATGCTATAGAACCCATGTACATAAGCACCTTAGTTAATATACGAATTCTTTGACTCAATTTCACATTGTTGTGATGAATATTGTTTGCATATATTGAATGGTATGTTTACAATTTACTTATATGCTCTGTTATGCATTTGTTTCAATGTTGTGTGTATGCATGATTTCATGTTGAATGTATGAAGCCTATGAGCATGAGAGTATGATTTTCAATTGTTTCTCTTCATGAGAATTCCTACAAGGAGTGCAGTGAAAGTCCGCAAGGAGTGCGTCAACAAGTTCTGAGTCTTACCTCAGAAAATATCAGGAGAGATATCGTTGTTCTCATACCAGAAGAAGTGCAAGTATAGCACAGAGCCATCCAAGGTGTGTGCAGGCTAGTTGAAGTCTTAGACTTTTCCAACCCAGTGAGTGGTTGAAGAGTTATTGTCGCAAGGAGTGCGAAGAAACTGGGAAGTTCAGATAATCAGAGATTATCGTGAAGCCACAAGGAGTGTGGGAAGAATTCCATAGAATCCTTGAATTTGCATCAAGAAACAATCCTAGGAAGGCTATAGGCTTCGAAGATTTCAAAGGAAAGATGAGGCTGAATTCATCTCGCCAAAACCAAGCTTAGAAGGAGGCATCGAGTTATTTAGCCAGGAGTATCGAGAACTTGAACAGACGGTTGAAATTCTGAGAAGGAGAACTATGGATTCATCATGGACCATTAGATCTAGTGGATCAGTGGAGAATTTAAGGTTGAGTGTATGTCAATACTCATAAGCTCAGGAGGAATAGTCACCATTAGATCTATATCGACGGGAGTCGTTGATCTTGCGATTTTGGATTTCAGCATTTCAGGAGTTGGAGTGTGGGGAAAGTCGTGACTTGGAGGTCTTGAATTGGGAAATCCTAATACGCGAAATTTCGACACAATCTGGACCGTCAAATCGTGGGAAGCTCAGGGTCGTCGATCTGAGGAGAAGAAGTCATGAGTTCAAACTTCAGGAAGGGGAGAAGAGATTGCATCACAAACTCATAAGTCGTGAAATCCCAACGTGCCCAGAAGTGGACGCCAGGGTTAGATTGGAGGTCACATGGTTGAGGCATAAGGGAGGAGCTAAAGATCCGTTAGCCCATTTCGAGGTTTTGGGAGTCAAAAGAAGTAAGAGGGACTCACAATAGTAATCATGAAGTTTTGAAACCCAAAACACCTTTTTGGGTGAAGGTCGTGGTCACATCGGTTGGTCACGTGGAGTGGAGGTTCGCGCCTTGTGCTTGTTTGTGTAGGCGTAAACCCTAGAAAGACCTGTGGTTATATGAGTTTAAGATTCCATTTGGGAATCGAGGAGCCGTTTCATCTCAGGGAATAGAAAGATCAGAAGACCGAGAGGTCACGCAGAACCTGCTGAGGTAGGGGTGTTGTGTCAGGTGGTATCATAGCTTACAATCATTGTTTTCTGTAAGCAAGGGAGACATAAGGCAAGTTGTGATTTGAATTATGTGTGGATAGATTGAAGCAATGCCACCAAGAATACGCCAAGAAAGACCGATGCCCGATACAGTCGTGGAAATGGAAATGACAGAACTTCGTGCTCGATTAGATGCTATGGAGACAACACAAAGGTGAACAAATGATACTGGACATATCAGTGAGTCTGAAAGAGAAAATGAAGTTGGATCTGAAGAAGAAGTTGTAGTCAAAGATGCTGCATAAGAATGTATATTCAAAGTTGTTGCAAGAATAGGGGCCAGAGAAAAAATGGACATCTCGATGTATGAAGGAAACTTAGACGTTGAAGAGATACTAGATTGGTTTAGAGCTCTAGATAAATACTTCGACTATGAGGATATCAAAGAAGATAAGAAAGTGAAACATGATGTCACTAGACTGAAAGGGCATGTAGTACTATGGTGGGATGAACTGCAGGTTGACAGACATTGCAAAGGTAAACAATCAATCAAAAGATGGGATAGGATGGTAGCAAAAATGAAGGCCAAGTTTATACCTAGAGATTACCAAATTAATCTATTTCAAAGAATGCAAAATTTGAGACAGAAGGGGATGACAATGAAGGAATACATTGAGGAGTTTTACAGAATCAACATTAGAGCTGGTCATCGTGAGATTGATTATGAAAAAGTCACCAGATACATGAATGGCCTGAGATATGAGATTCAGGATGAAATGAGCATGGTGACAATAAAAAATGTGGAAGATGCTTATCAAATTGCTTCAAAGGAAGAAGTAAAGTTGGCCCGAAAGTAAGGTAAAAGGGGCATAGGTAGAATTCCAAGCATAGGCAAAGTAGTTTCCCAAGACAGAGTACAGAAGCCTAAGGATGAAGAAATGAAACCTTATAACCACCCAGAAAGGGGAGGAAGTTCACAGGGAATACATTATGTCGATAGGAACACTTTTCTGCGAGAAAGATGAAGAGGAAGAGGTAGAGGAGGTGAAATAAAGTGTTTTGTCTGTGGAAAGATCAAACACAAATATTTTGAATGTCCTGATAGAAAAAGAGATGGAGGAGCTGAAGCTCACATTTCATAAGTGCAAAGGCAAAATGATGAGGCAAAAGATGCAGAAGGCAGAAAATCCTTAATGATAAGGAAAATTCTCCTAAAGCTAGAGAAGGAAGTGGAGAATCCAGTCCAAAGGAACAATTTATTTAGAACTGCTTGCAAGACCAAGGATAGGGTATGCAAGGTGATAATGGACAGTGGAAGCACGGATAATCTAGTATCCACAAAAATGGTGTAAACGCTAGAATTGGAGACATTTTCACATCCAAGCCCATACAAGGTTTCATGGTTGCAAAAGGGACATCAGGTAACAGTCACTAAACAATGTTTAGTTAAATTTAAGATAGGGGGATACAGAGATGAGATCTTATGTGATGTTATTTCCATGGATGTCTGTCATATTTTGTTGCGAAGACCGTGGCAATATCACAATAATGTTGTTCATGATGGAATAAAGAACACATATACCTTAGAGAAAAATGGTAGGACGCACATGTTGCTTCCGATTGAAGACAAGAAGGTGAAAGAAGAAGCAAGAAACATTGTACTTCTCATGAGTGGAAAGGAACTTCTGGATGAAGTCAAGAAAGAAAAATACATGTAGTTAGTTGTGGTGAGAAATCCTAGAGTCATCTTGACCAGTACTTCAATAGATGATCTATCTGAGGAAATTCAAGAACTACTAGATAATTTCTTTGATATATTGGTAGACAATTTACCTTGTTCGTTGTCACCCATTAGAATTATAATCCATCACATTGATCTTATACCAGGGGCGAGTTTACCAAACAAAGTAGCGTACAAATTGACGCCGCAGGAGAATGAAGAGGTTAAGAAGAAAGTCCAATATTTGATGGAGAAAAGGTTTATTAGAGAAATATTGAGTCCATGCACTGTGCCAATAGTGTTAAGTCCAAAGAAGGATGGTGGATGGAGAATGTGTACAGACTCGAGGGCTATAAAAAAATCACCATTAGGTATAGATTTCCTTTACCGGGGATGGATGACTTGATGGATTGCTTGAGTGGAGAAATTTTTTTTCAAAAATTGATTTGAAAAGCGGATATCATCATATTAGAATGAGGGAAGGTGATGAATGGAAGACAACACTCAAGACAAATGAAGGGTTGTATGAATGGCTTGTCATGCCATTTGGTTTGACAAATGTGTCAAGTACTTTCATGAGATTAATGAACGAAGTCTTGAAATATTTCACTGGAAAGTTTGTAATTGTGTATCTTGATTATATACTGATCTTCAGTAAGACTAAGGAGGAATAATTGAGACATTTAACTCTAGTGATGAGGAGGTTGCAGTAGGAGAAGTTGTTGATAAATCTGAAGAAGTCATCTTTCATGAAGAAAGAGCTTGTTTATTTGGGGTTCGTGATCTCTTCGAATGAGTTGAAGATGGATCCTGAGAAGGTTAAAGAAATCAAATATTGGTCATCGCCAAGGAATATCTTTGAAGTCAGAAGATTCCATGGATTATCCAGTTTTTACAGGAAGTTCATCGGAAATTTTAGTGGAATTTCTGCACCAATGATGGACACAGTCAAGAAAAGACATAAATAATTTCATTGGACAGATGAAGCAGAGAAAAGTTTGAAGTTGTTAAAAGAGAAGATAATTGGACAACCAGTTTTTGTCTTGTCATATTTTAGTAAGACATTTAAAGTGAGATGTGATGCAAGTGGATTTGCAGTTGGAGCAGTCTTAAGTCAAGACAATACGCCAGTTCCATACTTCAGTGAGAAGCTGAATGAGGCCAAGATGAAATATTCCATGTATGATAAAGAGTTTTATGAAATCATATAGGTGCAAAATAAATGGAGGCACTACTTGGTTCCAAAAGAGTTCATTTTGTACATCGACAACCATGCTTTACAATTTGTAACTAGACAGGAAAAATTGAACCAGAAACATTCGAAATCGGTTGAATTTATGCAGAGATTTACTTTTGTTATAAAGCACATTTCTGGAACTGCTAACAAGGTTGTTGATGCATTGAGTGAGAAATATTTGATTCTGCACGAGTTTCAAGTGAATACCTTAGGTTTTGATAACCTTAAGGACATGTACAAGGATGATTCAGATTTCAAGGATGCTTATGAAGCATGTGAGAATCCTCTTTTAAGAGACAGAAGCCAGTGGATTGAATACTTAATCCATGATGGATTATTATTCAAAGGAAATCAATTGTGTATCCTGAATATTTCTATGAGAGAAAACCTTTTAAAGGAAAAAAATAGTGGGAGATTGGTTGGACATTCCGGCCATGGTAAGACATTCATGCAAATGAACAGTTTGTATTATTGGCCAGGGATGAGGACAGATGTAAAGAAGTTTTTAAACAGATGTATAATTTTCCAGCACACAAAGGGGAAAAGACAGAATACATGATTTTATCAACCATTGTCAGTACCAAAGAGGTCATGGGACGCGGTAAGCATGGATTTTTTGTTCGGACTGTCAAGAACACAGAGGGGTTGTGATTCCATATTTGTGGTAGTCGGTAGATTTTCCAAAATGGAACATTTTATTCCATGTCAGAAAACCAATGATGCGACACACATCACAAACTTATTTTTCAAAGAAGTTGTTCGACTTTATGGTTTACCCAAGAGTATTGTTTCAGAAAGGGATACCAAATTCGTTGGTCATTTATGGAAGACACTATGGAAGAAGATGGGGAAAAAATTATCTTTTATCTCATCATATCACCCTCATACGGATGGACAGACTGAGGTAGTAAATCGAAGTTTAGGGGAATTTTTGAGGAGTTTAGTAGTTAAACATCACAGTCAATGGGATCAGATTCTGCCACAAGCGAAATTTGCATATAATGACTCACCTAACCGGAGTACATGAAAATGCCCATTGCAGATAATGTATGGAATGCATCTAAGAGGCGTATCTGAGTTGAGATACTTAGAGAAGCATGGGTTCAGAAGTGTTCAAGCAGAGGACTTTGCAGCAAAGATGCAAGAGCTCCATAGTAAGATCAAAGAGCGGTTGTAGAGTTCCAACAAAAAATACAAGCACAGGGTAGATCAACACAAGAGAGAGATTCAATTTGAAGTGGGATATTTGGTCTTAGCACACCTAAGAAAAGAAATGTTCCTAAGGGGAACGTACAATAAGTTGAAAATGAAAAAGATAGGACCGTGTAAAATTATGAGAAAATTTGAGGCAAATGCTTATGAAATAGAATTGCCAGATGGTGTGGGCATTTCACCCATATTCAACGTAGAAGATCTATATCCTTATAGAGAATATGAAGTAGGAAGAGAATACAATCAAAAGGAATTTCAGTGGGTCAAACAACTGCCTGCAGTTGAAAATCCACAGATGGAAAAGATCATTGATCAGAGAATTAGCAAGAAGACCCAAAGGAAGACATATTTTGAATACTTGGTAAAGTGGAAGGGACACCCAATTGAGGATGCCAGTTGGGAAAGAGAAGTGGAGATCCAGAAACATGGACAGATGGTGCAAGAGCTCATGGATAGGATCCCATCAATTTTTTCAGCCAGAGGAGTATGATGTACTAGGAGCATCTTAAGCAAGCACAAAAAGAGGAAGGACAACTGGATATGCACCAACGCATGTTTTGAGAATGTTTTGAATTTGAAAGAATGAAAGATTAATGTAATATATGAAAAGATATTTTTTCTTTTATGGTTTGGAGATTGTAACGCAGATTTTGAGCGGTTTCTCTCATCTGTTTGTTGGAGGCAATTAATGTAATAAATGTAAAGTAGATATAGGCTTTAATTCGATTAGATATCTTGAGTAGTAGGAGGGAAAAGTCTAGAAATATCCCTTGTATGTATTGTATTGTATCATTATTCTCACTTTGTAAGATATAGAGATGTAGAGCAAGAGAATAAGAGAGCAGAGAAGAACAAAGATTGTAGAAGTTGTATAAGAAGATAGTTGATTCTATAGAACTCATGTACATAATCACTTGAGTTAATATATGAATTCTTTGACTCAATTTCATGGTGTTGTGATGAATATTGTTTGCATCTATTGAATGGTATGTTTACAATTTACTTATATGCTCTGTTATGCGTTTGTTTCAATTTTGTGTGTATGCATGATTTCATGGTGAATGTATGAAGCCCGCAAGTAGGGGAGTATGAGTTTCAATTGTTTTTCTTCCTAAGAATTCCTGCAAGGAGTGTAGTGAAATTCTTCAAGGAGTGCATCGACAAGTTCTAAGTCTTACCTCAGAAAATCTCAGGAGAGATATTGTTGTTCTCATACCATCAGAAGTGCAAGTATAACACAGAGTCATGCAATGTGTGTGTAGGCCAGTTGAAGTCTTAGACTTTCCAACCCAGTGAGTGGTTGAAGAGTTACTATTGCAAGGAGTGCGTAGAAACTGGGAAGTTCAGATAATCATAGATTATCGTGAAGTCGCAAGGAGTGCCGGAAGAATTCCATAGAAACCTTGAGTTTGCATCAAGAACCAAGCTCAGGAAGGATAGAGGCTTCGAAGAGTTTGAAGAAAATATGAGGCTGAAGTCATCTCGCTGAAACCAAGCTCAAAAGGAGGCATCGGGTTATTTGACCAGGAGTATTGAGAACTTGAACGGATGGTTGAAATTCTGAGAAAGAGAACTACCGATTTGTCGTGGACTGTTAGATCCAATGGATCAGCGGAGAAGTTAAGGCTAAGTTTCTATCAACACTCATAAGCTCAGGAGGAATATTCGTCGTTATATCTGTATCGACGGGAATCATTGATCTTGTGATTTTGGATTTTGGCATTTCGAAAGTCGGAGTGTGTGGAAATTCATGACTTGGTGGTCTTGAATTGGGAAATCCCGATACGCGAAATTCTAACACAATCTAGACCGTTAGATCATGGGAAGCTCAGGCTCATCGATCTGAGGAGAAGAAGTCATGAGTTTAGACTTTGGGAAGGGGAGAAGAGATTTCATCCAACACTCGTAAGCCACGAAATCTTGACGCACCTAGAAGTGGACCCCAGGGTTAGATTGGAGGTCACATGGTTGAGACATAAGGGAGGCGCTAAAGATCCGTTATCCCATTTCATGGTTTCAGGAGTCAAAAGGAGTCAAAGGGACTCACAATAGGAATCACGAAGTCGTGAAACCCGAAACACCTTTTTGGGCGAAGTTCATGATCACATCGGTTGGTCACATGGAGTGGAGGTTTACGCCTTGTGCTTGTTCGCGTAGGCATAAACCGTATAAGGACATGTGGTTATATGAGTTGAAGATTCCAGCTGGGAATTGAGGAGTCGTTTTGGCTCAGGGAATAGAAATATCCAAAGACCGGGAGGTCACACAGAACCTGTTGAGGTAGGGGTGTTGCGTCAGTTCCCATGAAAAGTCTTCGATGACCATGTTCCATTATGGCAGGAGTGTTTTCCACCATAGAAGAGCGCTCCCTTTCAGTTGAAATACCTCCATGTTGACCTTCATGTTGGAGGTATATTCGTGAAGTGTAAAGCACATCGCCATATTCTCCAACCATGACTCGGCGGCTGTGCCATCCGGGGCACCAAAGAACTCGGGAAACTTGACCTTAAAGAGTTCTCGATGAATGCTACCAGTACTGATCGGAGCACACGGTGGACCCTCAGGGGGTCCCATCACCCTGGCCTCATCTCTATCCAAAGGGATGATCAGTGCCTCAGACATCCTCTCAAAGGACCTCATCATCCCGACCACATCAACCACAACTATCTATTCCTTCCTGACAACCTGTTTGTCTCCCTGGGGGTTAGACTTCTCAGGTGTGGATGCTACTGGGGGCGTCATGCCTCCTCCCATAACACACTGTCGGCTTCCTCTGTGACGTCCTCTAACCATTATTACCTGCATGAATACAAATCAATTTAATTAGCGACATCATAATCAATTATCTATTCAACGAAAGCCGTAGTGATCCTAAGTCACGGGTCGAACCCGCTCTTATACCATATGTAATGACACTCGTCGTTACGACTACATGCAACGCAAAGCAAGTGCAATTTTTTTTTTCTTTTAAGAAGGGAAGTAACAACGACAAAAATTAATCAACACAACTTGACAATGAACACAACACACACAAATCAGGCAACAAACAACAAAAATACCCAGCATACTAGCACTTCATGTAACCAGATTCAACATGCGAAAATCAATTAGACAAACAAAAATGACTACCCGCCCATCCTACCTTGCAATATTGGGACCTCCAAGACACATAAGCAACGCTCAAGCCTAGGTTCCCATCAATTTTGACCATTTAAGGTCTCAATGTTGGAGATTGTTCTGAGGAACAAGGAGGTGTCTACATCTCGCCTGACACACTAAGTCCAAGTCGACTAAGCTAAAAGAAAACACCAATCAATCCAAACATGACCGCTTCGATGACCAATAGCTAGAACCTTCCCGGTGAGTGAGAGACAACACAATAACGTTACAACAAGTACAACCTTACTTATAAAAACAACATCATCCACAGTAGGAGGCACAATATCCTAAGCTAGGTTTCATATGCACTTATCTATTAATGTGCACAATGACCCAATCATAAGGTAACACGTTGCCATAATGTGACAAAGGTGCTAGTGACCCACGTGCAACAAAATTATTCAAAAACTTCAACCAAACATATACTCCAATGTGCCTGAATTCCACTGGCACCGACTTACATTATTACTAAAGGAGAACGGTTTAAGGTTGTAAATGTAAGGAGAAGTGCTAAAAGTAAGGAACTTTGTATCTGCAAAATCTTAGTCTAAATTCTATACACTTTTTCATTATAGCAATTTTTGAGTTAGACCTCCAAATAATTATAAACATTGAGGACCTATTATCCTTATATCAAATAGGAAAAACCAATTTAGTAAGGATACAAATAAATGAGTAACACCAAATGTAGATTAAGTTCATGAAATCAATAACCTCATAAGGAAAGATAAACAAATGATTTCGTCAACTTAAATAAAGTAATTTAATCATTTTTTTTGAAAAAGTGCTCATACACATATTACTAAACTAATACCAATTGAAGAATTCTATATATGGAATAACTAATCTTTTATTTAGCACCCATGCAGTTGAGAAGGAACATAATTTAACTTTTATTATGAAGAATAACAAGTACCCACTTAATATGAAACAAGAGTCTATTCAATAAGTTTTTAACCAGAAGTTCTGTAGGTATTTATTACTCAATTAGTCATGGTAATCCATACATAGATCTTGATTTGTAATACTACATAAACATCACAATTATTATCCAACTTTCACCCAACATTATGTGCATCCACAAATTTACATAGTGAGGCAATCATTAAAGATGTTTTAAATGATAATATTATGAGAGATGGAAAATCCATACAACTATCCTAAAATAATTTTTTTGTGATAGTCATAAATCCAATAAGATATTCTAAATTATTCCAAAGGTTTTAAGTTCTAAAAATCTCACCGATTTAGACATGGATAGCATTAATCCAAGGTTTTGTGTAATCTAAAGGTACAATTTCATCAAAAAATAATTTAAGAAAATACTTGATCATTCTCATTTAATCATGGCCAACAATACTATGTGGTTATCATCACTTAAACGGTCGTTGCTAAACTATTCCATCTCTAGGTGACTTCTACCATTTCATCATTAGACAAAATATGCAAGTGTGAAAAAAAGTGTCGAAAATTTAGTTGAGTATCCTACTAACATTTTATATGCATCATAAGAGGATAACAATAACAATACACTAGCCATATCCTTCTCTTAGTTCAAGGGTTCAAGCCTTAACTATCCTATTCAAGGTAGTATGTAAGGGAGGCTTCCCTCAAGGAGTACAAGTCAAATAACAATTAGATTTATTATAAAAACTTGCTATCGTGATAAAATTTTGTGGAGAACACGAGAATAACTCACTGAGGTTTTTAATGGAAAAATTATGTCTTTAAAAGAAAACAACAGTTCACAATCTGATCTTGTTCTTCAATTCTATTTATTACACTAGCAGCAAACAACCCAAATGTATTTCTAAGTGCATACTAAAAGAGTAGTGACCATAACTAGACTCAACTAGAAGGCCATGGATTGCTACATCACTCCTAACTAAAGTTGTTATTCCATACTGTAAGCAATGCAATGCCACAGACATCGTAACTTCAAAATTGTACAAGGGTTGGACAACGACCACTTGGAAAGAATGGTGACTATTGGTTCCACAATCTCGTTGAGAAAACCCCACGAGCTTCCATTGAAAGGAAAGTCAGAGTTATATCGCCAAGTTAAGCTCTTCATTATAATTCAAATTCGACAAGCAATTTAATCAATGGTGAAAAATAATAGTCGGAATTAGAAAAGACTTCAAGAGTGGAGTTTAGAGATTCAAAAGGCAACAAGAGACAATAATAACACAATAACCATAGAGTAATGAAGAGTATTTTTTGTTGTACAAGCAAACAAATTGCTGAGCAAATTAAAAACAAATTTGCAGAGAGTAAAAACACAAAAATCGCAGAGTAATGAAGAGGAATTTTTGTTGTACAATCAAACGAATTTCTGTGAAAATTAAAAACTTATTTGTAGAGAGTAAAAACAACATTAATCACATTTACACATTCAAATTCGTCGTTCAAATTAACACAAATTTCTGGGCAAATTAAAAATGAATTTGCAAAGAGTAAAAACACAATAATCGCAGAGGCTAAGGAGGGAATAAACGCCCACAAGAGAATTCCTTGTTAGGTAGAGAAATGATCCTACACTTATTATCCATGCACATGAAAGAAGGGCATTTGAATCTAAATCTTTAACACCGGAGTGAAAGACAGTCGATTCGGATCCTCACCGACTGCTCAGACACAGACTAATAAATTAAAGGATATAGGAACAGAAGATAAAAACACAAATCTACATCCAGATCTTCTCCTTGGACAAAAAAAAAATGAAAAAACGCAATAAAGGAATAAAGAAAACACAGGCACGAGATACAAAAGCGCAGGCAAGGTTTTGATTCTGGGGCTCATTCTAGCCACACACAAATAGACAGTAACTTAGAAATAAAAGATACTATGGATAGCAAGGTTTCTTACAGGATGAATCAAGCGACAAGGAGATTAAGTTGATGACAGAATTCTCAAGGAATCCCTAAGGAGACCTACATTCTTACCAATTTCGAAGGAAAACTATTTCTATCCTATGCAACAGTTCTTCCAATGTGGTTATGTATGTACAAATAATTTTATTTTTCTTCTGTCATATTACCATTACAAATTATGATTTTATGAAAAATAATCTATTACAATCACCATAGAAATACATGTGTAAGGAAATCTCATGGAAATGAAATCGTCATCCGAATATAGTAAAAATAAACAAGTGTAAATTAAATTTTATTACAAGTAACAACTTTAACAGGCGTACCTTTACTGATGACGAAGAGGTGAAGAGGTTCTCCTGTGTGTTCGCTCTATCTAGATCTCGCTTCTCGACTGATGAGACCTCACCGGTACCTCTTAACCAACGCTAGGGGTACTCTTCTTCCCCCCGAGTCCCCTGAGATGCAAAGGGGCCACACACACAATACTAGAGAATGCTAGCTCCCAACTTGCCTCGCAAGGTCAAGCTACCACTCATTACTCGAGTTGGGTATCCCAACTCCCACAAAAGAAACTTAGTCAAGATAAAATTCGGCAGCGTAACATTACGCAAGCCAGATGTGATCATACATACTCCTCCTCTGCCATCCTTTTTATAGAGTTTTCTTAGTCATTAGTTTCCCAAAACCCTCATTAAATTCCTTTTTCATTTAAGTAATTTCGAAAAACCTCTCTCATACACATGTCGCTCGATCCCCTAGTTGCACCAGAAAAACAATTTATTTATTAATTAAATTTTCCTATTTCCCTCACCCACCTAAAAGCATTCCTAAAAACGCTCCTCAGTGTCCCAATATTCCCTTACAATTCTTAAATGACTTACGCCTTACTTAATTCCTAGTTGAGTTCATAAATAGAAAGTTCCAAAGGCTAGATTCCTTACTAAGTTAGACATTCCCCTTTTCCCCTTAAGTTTCCCCTTTTCTTTAAGTTTCCATTTTTTTTAAGTTTCCCTCTTTTTCTTTAAGTTTCCCTTTTTATTTAAGTTTCGCCCTTTTCTTTTTTTAACTAAAAATTAGATTTAGCAAGTGTAGAAAAACAACCATTTACCCTTTTAATAAATTTGATCCTCCAATATAATTTTTACTTTAATAATTAAAGTTTGAATTTCTTTACCCCCTTCTTGTTATATGTCTAATTATTTTTGTTCAGAGGTTCTACATAGACCTAGGTTTTAAATTCACTAGGCTTGGTGACAGTTTTTAAGGGAAATTTTGTTATTAAACTTACTCATCACTTCATTCATTTTAAGGCCGACCAGGTCCTAAGGAGGCATAGTTTTCTAGGCACTAGGTTTATTAATTTACCTTCAAGACACACTACATGCTCCAAGGGTTTCATTCGCCTCTTTACGTTTTCTTTGTGTGACGTGCCATTCAAGACGCACTACGTGCTCCAAGGGTGGCACTCGCCTCTTAACTAAATTTGGTAGACGTTAAACTCCTGGAGTCAATAATCCATTAGGTGATCTTGTGGGAGACTAAGGGACTCTAAGGAATAAGGATCATGCCTTATTGTGTACCCCTTAGAATCATCGTGAGCGATTGTGACAGTCTTTCCTCATGACATCGTGGGTCTTCTTAAACTAGGTAATCGTTAACCTACAGTTTGAGACATGATAGGAGTGCTAGTAGGCTATGGCAGGGCTACTACCACACATCTCCCTCAATGTCTATGTTTGTCGTGCGTGACCCCTTTACTCCAAATGTGAGTCTGGTTAGCAAGCTATCATCAGCCTACATCCATCAATGAATCATGTCAGCAATAACAATCAACATCATAACATCTAAGAATATGTACATACGTCACATCAACAACATTCCAACCCTAACAATCCACTTCCTGAATCAATCCGAAGTCCATGAAGTTTCATCGATGCCTCGACATCCTCAACGTCCAGAGTCCTGCACACTCAGGAGAGGTTACCTAGTCAATAGCACCTGTCGATGTAAATATAACAAAAACAACATATCATCAAATCCACAATATCTCATAATCATAATCACAACAACCAATCATATAAAGAATCGGATCACTTGCACGCAAGTGTCCTCAAGGAATAAGTCCGCTCAGTGCACGCAAGAGTGGGATGTTACAACACCCTCGAAGCACACACATTTGGGTATCTAAAAACCTCTTTGACACTGGTGATATATGTTAGCACTCCGTAAATCTATTTTGGCTGATAAACAGACGACGAAGGTAACTTTTTCAACCAACTTTGAGACCCAAAACTAGCCTTTCGGATCTAGAGAGGGCTCTCTCAGAAATGGCGCGGTCTCTGCGCAGGATATGGCTTTGAAAACTATGGCTAGCTTTAACACCGATGATAAAATGTTTCTGGTTATATTGGCGCAGAAAATTAAAACTCGGGCTATGGAGTCGGTTTGAGGAAAAGACGAAACAAATGACTCAGTGACTGGATTTGAGAGGAAAAGGCTAGGAAAGAAAAAACCTTCAGTGTAAACCGTAAAGTGTGGCAGGAGAAAAAACACAGGAAGAAACTCAAGAGCATCGTTGTGGACGAATTCAAAGTTAGCTTGAGAGGAAAACATTTTTTCTAAGTGGCGCGAACAAGGGGTGCAGTACAGTGAATCCACAGGTTCGAAAATTTGTTCTCAAATAGACGATATGAGATATGAAATAAGAGATTAACAGGAAACACATACGCAGAGAAAGAAACACAATACATCTGACTATCAAAACTATAATCTTTTCATCAAATCACATGACCTTTTCATTAAATTTCAGTCAAAACTCAAACTACATACAATAGCAATTCTTTCTCAAAATTGCCAACCAACCTGGCTTACATCGAAAATATGAAATATATAAGCGAGGGTGCCGCTTGGGCTGCCCTTCTTTCTAACTTCTAAACCTAGACTAGGAAAAACCATGCCACATGCGCCAGAAACTCTTTGCATGGAACTATCTAAAAATAGGCAACAATCATGTATGTCTACTAACAACCACCTTTAGGTTCACCACGAGGTAAGATCGTCGGTCAGGATCTGATGTAGGAAAAATGTGTCGTTGTATCTCTTGATCGAGCATCCCAACTGTTGTTCCAGAGTCTGTACTTAAGGCTTAGAAGTACAGTGTCTAGGCATCCGAAAGTGAGTAAACGGTGGGGAAGAGAGAAACGTCAACCTTCGGCAAAGGAAACTAGGGAAGATTTCTATGTCGGCATTGTCTATCTTCCAACTGTTCCTGGATAGTTATATCTTGTTCAATGGCTGCCCATGAACGTTCAAGTTCGACCCGGTTAGTAGCTTTTTTAAGAATAGTGTCGAAAAGGTTTAAGGCAATGTGCGTTTGGTTTGATAATCCGGGTTCGATATTGGGCTATGTTGGTACAGGGACAATCATGGAGGGACAGTAAAAGTAGGAAAAATTTCAGGGAGAGATTAAGTGTTGTCTCAATTTGGTCGTATGAAAGAGAATTTACGGTTTCAGGAATAAAATAGGGATGCAAATCAAAGGCTCTTTCCCGTAACTGAGTTATATCTTAATAAAATGCATGAGGTGGGAGAAAAACATTTAGTTGTCTATGATGTAAGGCTCCTATAAAGGGACAATCTCACGTATAAATAGAAGAGGAAAAATGTAAAGAAATAACCCAATGTAGCATAGAATATATGTAGAATTTTGAAAGTGTTAGCTGGTCTTATACCCGCTGATAGCTGGTACAGAGGAAAAACAGTAAACAATTACAGAAAACCAAAATTTATTCGCTATAGTAGTGGTCGTACTAAATTATAACGAAGCACATCAGTTATGAATATGAAATGAAATGAAAATATGAGATACAAGGAAACAAACTCATAACACAGTCGTGACGGAATTGAGAATCTTCAAATTTGCTTTGTATTAACTCTCAAAAATTGTAAAAAACTCTGTTACAATCGACACAAAAAGGTCCAGCCTTTTTCTTTTCTTTTTGTGGTATATTTATACAGTTTTAAAAATAAGACAGAATCTCAATCGTCACAAATTTTGGTTATGACAGGGAGGAGAGAAATCGCTCCATTTATTCTTCTCTGTCTTTACTTGGTGCCAGATATTTATCCTCGTGCGTGCTCGGTATAGGCGACACATCTTTCAACCAGCTGAGATATCATCCGCTACGGTTCTGCTTGACAGCTGGCTTCAAAGAAGTAACACTCTCGGGCTAACTGCGGCAGCCTGTCTTCCATCTGTCCGTCGATGATGTCGATGGTGCATAATTGCGCGCTTGGTCTAATCATGCCTTTGTCTATTTGGACTATGTCCACCATAGTCATTTGGGAAATCTTGGCCGAATCTCTTTCCTCTTTTTCCCTCAGATCAAGCGAGATTTTTTCCATATCCATTTGCATCAACGCCTCGACATTACCTCCACACTCAATGCCTAGGATATCGCCGTCTATAGAGCTAAAAGCCTCTTCTAAGGAATTCATTATATTTATGGCTTGCTTCTTGCCTTCGGCGATGTTGTGTTCCCATTCCTTTAATAGAATGTTTCCTTTGGTTTGTTCTGAAATGGTGAACCTGGGAGTACTTCCCGAACCCCTGTTGTTTGTGGCTATCACAGCCTCTTGGAAGGAAACTCGTGCTGCTCCCGCTTCCCTTTCTCTGGAAGATAAGTTCTCCAAAACTCGATTAACCAGCAAGCAATTGTCCCGAATCTCCCCTACCTTGTTGAGCAATTTTTGTTGAGCTGCAGAGACTCTACCCTGAATCTCCATCGCCTGGGACTGAAACATCCCAATATCTATCGCTTTGCTTTTGGCGATTTCCACCCTAGCTTGCAATTGTTGGATCAAATCTCTTTGTTGGCTCGCTTGCATCTGACCATCTCGGACCACTAGTTGTGCTTGCTCAAGATTAGTCTTAAGTATCTCTATCTCATTTTTATCGGCCAACCTGGCCTGCTCTATTCCTACGCTCGCTTGGTCCTTGGCAGTTTCTGTTGCTGTGGCTAGCCTGGCTTCAAGGGTCTTGATGAGGCAATTTTTTCTTTTTAACTGTTTTTTCAAAAGCCCAACTGAAAATTGATTCACCGATGCATATGCTCCTAATGTCCCTGCTAAATCAGTCATGAATTGTTCATTTTTCTTGTCTTTTCCATAAGTTACAACTTTATATTTCTTGGCAGTCGACTCTCCTTCCTGATAGAATTCCCTTTTTACTACTGCCTTTCTCTTCTTATCAAAGAAAAACTCATTCGGAGGGAGTTCTTCTACCCTTATAGGCCTCAACTCTTCATTGAAGATCCATCCTGCTTCAATATTTCCCTAAGTCGACTGCAAGGGAGTAACTGATGTGATAGGTTCTCCGACCTATTTTGTTGATTTTCCCAGAGTAGTAACTGGAATCTACTTCTTCGGAGGGTCGGGAGTTTTTATTTCTGCTTTTGGACTCTTGGTCTTCTGTCCCTCATCCTGGTGTTTTTCTTGATCGGGGTTCGCATCCTTATAACCCTTGGCATCCTTTTGTTTGATCTCTGTCGTATCTAAACTCTCGCCCTACAACACTGCGGGAAGACAACTGCATCGATGTTCTTGGAACTTTAGAACATCGGCTCTCTCCTCGGGTGCCAAGGTTTGTATCCGAGCTAGGATCTCGGCATAGGACCTTGTGCCTCAGAAAATGTCATCTGAGGGTGAATTCTCATGCTCAAATCTCTTGAGCTCGCAACTGGCCAAATGATTTCTCATGACCCTTTGCGGATCATGCTTCTTATATTCAATGGAGACCAAATCTAGGTCTTCCAGGGCTGTTGCCTTGGCTTTGGCATGCCCGAAGTCTAATAAAGAATAAGAATTCAAATGAGTAGGAAAAGGTGGTCATACCTTCTTCGAGTATCCCTTAAGCTCTTTTCTTATACCACCAATTACTGTTTGCCTAGTGACCTCACGACAAGCGAACTTGTCAGGAATGAATAATGGCAATGCATGCAGGGGGACCGAAGCCCCGAAAAATCGGAGGTATGAAAATTCTGCTTCCACATACCAGTCTGCTATGCTGCTCAGATTCGTTACTATGCTGTCTGAGATCCTAGGTGGCGGGTGACCAAAAATGGTGACATGCAGGGGCACCATCACCCATTTAAAGATTTCATACACAAAATTTGTCGCTTTGTTTTCCCATAACTTTGCATGATAAATGTGTATGGGCTCGTCTTCTGCTGGAGTCCAACTCTAGCTCATTAAGGGAAACGATGTCAAAAAACAAACGACATCCATAATATATGCAGACATGAAGAATGAAGATGCCTTTCCGTTCTCTTGTTGTGCTCGATACTCTGCGACCCGACTGGTCAAGCTATCGGATAGCATTTTTTCCTAGTTGAAAGAACCGCCCTCGGCGACCTGAAACATTAGAGGCACCCATGGAAGATAAAAATGCGAGGTGTCCTCTTTCCCGTATAGCTTACATGTCATCATGGCTACATATTTGTACTGAGGTTCTAAAGAAGCGATTGAATATACGTCGTGGGTATCAGCTCTGAACTTCGCGGTGTTCGAAACCCAATCCTTTATTAAACTGGACATGGTTTTATCATACTGTACACATTCCTTCTCCTTGAACTCATCCAAGAATTTAGCGCCATATGTGTAGTAGGACATCGTGGGCATCTTATACATGGCTTTCAGATGTTCCGGCCTGAAAGTCCCGATGGTGACTTTCTGCTCATTCCTGATGGTTCTGGTCGGTATGTCAACATGATCCAATGCCCATTGAACCATATCATAATATTGCAATAGTCGTGGCCTGGCTGCTACTCTGTGCATTCCGGATTGGATGACTATTTTGTACTTGGTGGTTATATCATCTTTTTCGTTGTCACTGGAGTCATCAGAATAATCCACCAATTCTGCTTGCAGAATGTCTGAAACGAACGACCAATTCGGAACTGAGTCAATACTTCGAGGCGAAGTATCAACAACGTTATCTGAACCTTGTCCTGAAACCTCAACACTGTCTTTGGATGCTTTTCGCGGAGCCATGGTTGAAGCTTGTGTTTTAGCTCTTCTGCGATAGAAATACGTATACATACAGAAGTCAGTTTGCTCAGAGATAATGTGTTATGCACGATATGAAAATGCATTCATTATAATGAACCATGGCTCTTATATATATTCAAAAACTTGGTGCCTTTCAGAACAATTCTGTCAAATCATCTTCAGAAATAAATTTTGCCATAAAAATCCGATCTTAATCATCGATTTTCCCTATTTCCTAATTAATGCCATAAATTTTGGCGGTTTAAAATGTGAGTTGGCATATGGAAGGAATAAGGTTACCTCGTAAATCGTGCAGACATCGAAACACGGGATATTCATTAATTTAGCTTAACTAATCTGGTTTTACCAACGTTAATCAATGTTTCAGTACTCACTATATCGGGGATTTTACTTTAACACTTTGAATATCTAACACCTGAGACTGCGATGATCGATTTTGGTTAATAAAAACAAAATCGTGATTAGGGGCTCAATTAATTTCATAATTATTTTATTCGCCCTATCGCGACTCGGAGCTTCGAAAATAAGTTTCCGGGCGGTTTTCATGCCAAGCTGCGAAACCGCGAGATCACGATAAATAAAAATGGAAGATAAACTCGGATTTAGTAATTAATCAATTTCGTTTATATCCTTATCTTGATTTCACGAGTCAGGGTTTAGACGATGTAACTTTTGAAAAGGAAAACGCCGAGTGGCAAAATGCCGACAGAAACTTTATCACGGTCTAGCTTTTACCTTTAGCCTTGACACGGGTTACTAAAACAAGGACCTCGTGTTCTCGGCTATCGGGGCTACGACATTAAAATTTTGGATTTGGAGAACACCGAGGTGCGAAACTCCAATGGCGTTTAAACATGGGTTAGGGAAAACTTTACCCTTGTTACAATCCTGATTAAAATATTAAAACGATTTCGTTGTTTCGTAGCTCAGGGAGCGTGACTTATATGACTTACAGTATCTGACCTACGAGATCCCGAGGTAGAACAAAAGAGGAAAAGTTTTAACAAAAGGTAAGACTCGTTTCGAGAGCATAATAATCATCGTTGCTCGCGTGATAAAACTTCAGAGATCTCAATATCTCAGAGGGAAAATATGAAAACCATCTTTAGATCTGGAGCATTAAGAATGAAATTTTTGACGG
Source organism: Picea glauca (assembly GCA_000966675.3). Classification (NCBI taxonomy): domain Eukaryota; kingdom Viridiplantae; phylum Streptophyta; class Pinopsida; order Pinales; family Pinaceae; genus Picea; species Picea glauca. The sequence continues at coordinate 229,065 of JZKD02S2039355.1, read as the reverse complement.
GCTGGAAAAAACAAAGGCGGCTCCAACATAGGCTCCAACTAGGGATCCTGCCTTCCTGTGAGGCGGGAAGAACAGTAGACCATGTGCCAATATTGGGTAAATGGAGTCAATAGCTCAATCAGGTGAAAAGGTTCCCGAGAGTAGGGTATCGAAGGGGGAAAGAGACTTCGTTCTTTACCTTGAAAATCTTTTTCAAAATCAGATACTCTTTTTAAACTTAGCTGTAGTCCCTTTCAAAACTTTCCCTTTCCTGCTACTAAATTTAGGTCTGTTTTAAGACAATCGAAATAGTCCTAGGAGACCCAATAGATCTTGCGGCTATCGGCTTGCATCAAAAGAATAAGATTATATGTTTTTAATTGGGAAGTCCCGTCTGAATTTGGGATGTGGATTAGGTTTTAAAAAGCATTGGTTACCAGAGTAGAGTGATATTCATGTATAACAACCTTACAGATATCTCAGATATTGCTTCACTGCCAGCGAGCCTGTTCAGTACCCCGATGAAGTTATCTGGCCCCTTTCACTGAATTTCCTTTCACCACTTTGGAATATATTTATGCATTTAAATGTTGAGACAAGGGCAATCATTTCTGAATTTTCTTTCATTATCTCTTGGACTAGGTGGGGGCAATCATTTCTGAATTTCCTTTCACCACATGTCTTATAATTTTCTTTTTAGAGCGCGAAGATGGGGGCAATCAGTTTGTATCAGGGCTGATATCTATGTAATATTTTGCATTATAGGTCTGTCAACTTACTTTGATTACTCGGTACCAACCTTCCCTTGACCTTCACAACATCTTCGTTCTTAGGGAGAAAAAGGAAAATAACTTTTTAAGGGCATTCTATTTGAGCAAGCTTCAATCCTCCGATGCCGTTGAAAAACCTAGGAAAGTTAGGATCACTCTAAACGTTCCTTCGCTTAGCAGGGGATCGAGTAGTTGTGAAGACCCACTTTCTTTCCACAATCTGCTTTGAATCTCACGAGTTTGAAATGAAAACTTTTATCCCTTCATATATGAAACGGAAAGATGGTGACTTTTAAATGGTAAACCCGAAGATAGAAAGGATGCCAGGTAGTGACTTACTGACTGAACATACAGAGGTCAAACAATTCAAAACTGATTCTTGTAGATACTTTCGGGGATACTTTACTTTGACTAATTGTTTTTAGATTGGGTGAATCGTTTAAAAAGTCTTAATTTTTTCAAAGATTATTAAACCAAGAAACAACTTTGTTATTTATCAGTTCAGCTGCTGTTGCAGTTTGAATGGCGTTACCCCGGTTTTCTTTAACAGTCCTTTATAACATGTCTTTTGAGAAATCTCATCTTTACCTTTTCATTTCACTTTCTTTGTGCAATATGAAATTATTTTAGGTATCACCTATTTATGCCGATTTATTTCTGACACCGACTTTCAGTTTACTTCTCCTGCTTGTTTCGTATGCAGCTGGAATCTTGTAAAAGGAAAATACGAATCTTATCCGAAATGTGTCGAAAGTTCATGAACAAAAAAGAAAAGAAAATCAAAAGCAATGTTTAAACGAAAATACATATATGTACACAAAATATATATATAATAATTTTTTTTTTTTTTTTTTTAATCTGGCGACTATTACATCATGTAATGCTTTAGATACCGCCCATTGACAGGGGCGTTGAGGACTTCTTTGTTTATATTTTCCAGTAGGAAATAATTTTTTCCTTCCAGAGCCGAGACCTTGAATGGTCCATACCAGAGGTGGTCAAATTTACCATGTTTTGTTGCTTCTTCCTTTCTTGCATCCAACCTTAACACTAAATCACCTGGGAGGAATTCTCTGTCCTTTGCTTTGTGATCGAATAATTATTTCATATCGTCTTGGTACTTCTGCATCTTTTCATCTACTTCGACTCTATGTTGTTGAACCTCAATTAGCTGGTTAATTCTCCTGGTGACATGATTGGGTTCTTCATTTTGATCTTGCCATAACTTCATTACTGGTAGCGCTAGGTTTATAGGTAGAACAACATCTGTCCCATAGACCATTTGAAAAGGCGAAATGCCGATAGACCTTTTAGTGCTTATGCGATTAGCCCACAATGCGTATTTTAAGTGCACATGCCAAGACCTTTTGTTTTCATCCAATACCTTCTTTATTATATTTACCAGGCTCTTATTAGATGACTCGGCCAATCCATTTCCCTGGGGGTAATATGTTGTGGAATGGCCAAGAACGATGTTATACTTTTGACAGAAGCTGATCATAGCCATAGATTTAAAATCCTGGGCATTGTCAGTAACTATCCTTCGGGGGCAACCGAATCTTGACAAAATATTGTCTTCTAAGAAATCGATTACCACCAAGTCTGTTACCCTTTTGGTTGGAATGGATTTCACCCACTTAGTAAAATAATTTGTAGCTGTTAATATCCACTTGTGTTGAGCACTAGAATGGGGATTAATCTCGCCTATGAATTCTAGACCCCATTGCTGAAATGGGGCTTCAGCTTTGACTGGAACTAGAGGCAGTGTCGGGAGCTTCTGTTTACCTGCGAATAGTTGACAAGGGTTGCAGGCACACACTTTGGCATTGACGTCCAAAAAGAGTTTTGGCCAGTAGTACCCAGCCCTCGAGATCTTGTAAGTTGTAGCTCTCTATGCGTGATGCCCCCCACAGACTCCCTCATGAAATTCGTCTATAACCCACCGAGTTTCTGATTCAACTAAACAGACTAACAGGAAATCGAGTGGATCTTTCCAATATAGCTGACTTTCGGTGATACAATATTTAACTGCATGGAGTTTTAAAGTTCTGGCTTTAGATGGTGATAGCTCATTTGGACATTTTAGAGTTAGCAGGTATGACACACTGTCTCTGTACCAGTCCGATGATAAGAACTTCTCTTCAATCTTGTTTGGACTTGTTTCCTCATTCAACTCGTTTAGGTCTGTGTCTTCATCGCCTTCCTGCAGGAAATTGATATCCAGGGCTCTGAAATTTGACTCAGCTAAGAGTTTGGCCAGGCCTTGCCCTTTTATCAATTTGGTCGGTTTGACTTCTAGATCAAATTCTTGGATTTTGGCGAGCCATCGCCCTCTTTTTCCATCACTATCTGGTTGCACCAATATATCTTTCATAGAACTGGTAGGCACGTACGCAATTATCTTTGAGTGTAGTACATACGTCTTGAATGCCTTTAATGCTTTTACCATGGCGTATGCCTGTTTTTCTATTATATCATACTTCAGTCCTGCGTCTCTAAGGGTCTTGCTGAAAAAGGTGATTGGTTGTTCGAATCCTTCTTCGTTCTTTTGTAAGAGCACCGCAGCGATAGTGTGTACGGAGGCAAATGAGAAGATGAGAAAATCTTTTATATAGTCGGGGCTTGCTAACACAGGTGCCTCGCTTATGACTTTCTTAATATGCGCGAACGATGCTCTAGCCTCAGTTGTATAATTTACTCCGTTGTCCTTCTTCAACATACTTGTGATCAATTTTACGATCTCAGCGAAATTCGGGATAAACCTTCGTAAAAAAATTATTCTTCCTAAGAAAGATTGAATCTCTTTTACATTTCTGGGAATATTTATAGTATCTATTGCTTCAATCCTCTTAGGATCAATCCTAATTCCATCCCTAGATATGATATGACCCAAAATCTTACCTTCCCGCATGGTGAAATGTGATTTCTTTGGGTTTAAAGATAGACCAAACCTGCGGCATTTTTTGAAAGTCTGTTTAAGATGCATCAAGTGTTCTTCATCGGTTTTAGAGAAAACCATCAAATCATAGAGGTAAATGACTACGAACTTATCCCTTTCTCCAATGAACGTGATGTCCATAGCGCGCTGGAATGTGGCCCCTGCATTCATCAAACCAAAAGGAATTTTGTCATACATGAAGGTACCCCATGGTGTGGTGAAAGCAGTTTTTTCCCTGTCTTGTTCATTCATGGCGATTTGATTATAACCAGAGAACCCATCTATCATAGACATTCGGTTTGCTCCGACTACTTTTTCTAGCACATGGTCCATTTTGGGCAGAGGATAATTGTCCTTAAGAGATGACTTATTTAAGTTTCGAAAATCCACACACAGTCTGATTTCCCCACTCTTTTTCCTGACCAGGACCAGGTTTGCTACCCAGTCTGAGTATCTCAGAGGTATGATTATTTTCGCATCTAAAAGTTTCTTAACTTCTTTTTCGATCACAGGTAACAAAATGGGGTTAATCTGCCTAATCTTTTGCCTAAACAGTTTGACCCCAGGCTTCAAAGGTATCTTGTGATCAATTATGGAAGTGTCATATGTTCTTAACTCGTCATAAGACCGGGCGAAAACATCCTTATACTGTCTGAGTAGGTCTTTATACTTAACTTTCACTTCGGGAGGGAGGAACTTGGATATTTTTACTACCCTGGATTCTTTTTCAGTTCCTATATCACAGTCCTCCACTTCTTCTGGTTGGGGTTGTAAAGTGGATTTTACAGGTACGTCGTTCTGATCAAAAAGTCTTTCTAAAGGAATCAATCCTTTCAGAATTTGGTTGTTTATAAGGACCAGCATACGATGATCCGCAATTTTTTCTCGGAAGGCTTCAGGATCTTCCCCTTCTTGCATGATCCATATCGGGTCATTTTGATTTTCTTGGTCTGCATGAGTTTTGGAGAATTCACCCACTGCTGCAAGAAATTTCTTAATTTGTTCGTCATCCTCAAAGACCTGCCAGTGTCCGATATTGTCTGGTATAGAGGGTTTGTATCTGATTTCAATGTGATACTTCAATTTGAAAGTCGTGGGAGGAGAGAAGGTTGAAGCTTCTTTTGCCAATGCATCATGTAAATTCTCTGCGTGAGGGATAAAGTGGACCTTTACGGATGAGAAAATTTTTCCATGAGATCCCAGGCACAATTTCTGTATGATCTTAATCTGGGATGCTTGGCTAGGTACTGTCGATTTATCTGTTTGACTATTAACTCTGCATCACCATATACCTCTAAGTTATTTATATTTAGCTTCTTGGCAGCCTCTAATCCTAAGAACAACACTTCATATTCACATACGTTGTTAGTGTAATCTATATCCCACTACAGTCGGTAGGAAAAAGGAACCACGAACTTACCTTCGGGAGCCACTAAGAGCACTCCTACACCCGCCCCTTCAGAAGATAAAGCACCGTCAAAATACATTTTCCAGACACTGGTGTTACACAGATCCTCTATCATGTAACTTGACTCCTCTCGCTCTATATCGTTTTCCTCCGAACAACCATCTAAACCATCATCGAAAGACAAAATACAATTTCCCAGATCTTGATCTGCAATGTAAATAGGGAAATTGTTTGGGTTTTGAGGGTCACTCACTGTATATGCTAATCTTGTTTCTCTGTACAACCGAGTAAACTGACCACCGAACATAGGGATTGTGGCGAACGTCATGTCCAATTGAAGAGAACCCCCCAACTTGGCTCCCCATGACCTAGACAACAGTAAGCCATATTTTGGGGGAATATCTGCAATGACCACATCCATCAGGATACTCTTAACCGGGACCTGCACAAGGGTAACTACCAAATATTTAATCATCCCCATACACTTAAACCTCCTCGAGTCAAAAGAGTAAAGGTCTCCATAAGGTCTGGTGATCTGAAGACCCAATTTGTCCATAATAATCTTAGGAATAACGTTATGGGAGGCTCCGGAGTCTAACATGCAATTATGTAGCAATTGGTCATACACATTTAAAGTGATATAAAAGGGAGCAATGGTGTCTTTGTATCCTTCGAAATGGGGACCAAAAGTGATGTTAGTTTTGTCATCTTCCAGGTTTAAAACATCAGATTGGCTTTCTATCTCAGAGACACCCATCTCTTTAGTAATCTTCTTCCGATAAACGGGGTTTTTTGCTAATTCTACCAAAGGGATTGGTATCTTAATTTTATTTATTTCATTTTCAAAACTAAAATCTCCGCTCACCTTGTCTGTTTCTTTGGTTGAGACTTCTAATTCCTTCCTTTCTGACTTATTTGTCTGGACCGCTTTATCACTCATGGTCCTGGTTGAGGACGTAATTTTATTTGCTGTTTCGGTTCCTTGTGCATGGGTTTCAACTTTTTCCACTTCGGACTCTTGTGTGCTTACTACTTTAGTTTTGTTGTTGGGTAATAAGGTCTCTTTCGAAGGAGGCTCATAAGCTTGACCTCTTTGGAGGATTTTCTTGGGTTGAGTAGTTGAGGTGAGCTTACTCTTAGATCTTAAGTTGTACTTTGGTTGAAACTCAGCCATTATCATCTCGGTTTCTGGTCGAGATTCACAGAGATCAGTGTGATCACCTTCTTCACCTTTATTCGACGATCGTGGCGTGTATAGATATTTTTCATAGTCTTATCGAGTCAGATATGGTTGAGTGCAGTCATCACCGAAGTTCGTGATGTCATTATCCGAATCTCCGAAGTCTTGAAAATTGTTCACTCCTATAAAATTTTCATTCTTTAAGGGAGCTTGTATTTTTTTTATCTTCATTTTTTATTTGTCTTTGCTGGTTCGGGGGGCTCGGGTTCCTCTTGAAATCCTTTTTGGGGAAAGAGTCAACTTTGGCCTGTTCAAGCTCCATTCTGGATATTTTATTAGACATTTCTTTAATTACTCTGGCCATATCGTCTACCCTATCATCTGCGGATCTATTAGACCCTGACAGACCAACTTGCTCTCTAAAGCGTTTATTTTCCCGGTTTCCCGTTTCTAACTTAGCTTTAATCTTACCCGAAGCCATCATATTAGACTCTATTTCTATCGCATCATCCTGCATTCGGTTCAGGGTGGCTCCCCTTCTTTCTCGCAAAAGGAGTTCAAAATCCGGTTCGAAAGCTCCGGCGAAAGTTACTTTGGCCGCGGGTTGGGACGGTTTAACTTTGGCTGGAATTTTATTGTACAGTTTGTTGAATCTTTGAATAAATTCCATGACTGTTTCTGAATTCTTTTTTCTTAAAGACCCAAATTCAGTTAAATAATATAGATGGTCTTTTCTCTCACCCCATTGTCTGAGGAAAGCATCTTCCAAAGCGTCATAAGACAAGATAGATGCTGCAGGTAGGCTCCGAAACCAAGTTCGGACCCGACCTTCGAAGGTTTCAACAAGAAGTCTCGAATATACATCTTCATGTTCGATACCCAGAATATCAGCGAATTGATCGAAAAAATTAATATGTTCGACCGCGGTCAGATCCCCTTCCTCGGTGAACTTCGGTAAATTTTTTATGTAATTTTCGGGAAGGTCGTGTAGGGGGATGGGCAATACTAAGGGAGCATATCTAGCTGCAACTTTCGCAAACACTCTGGGAGGGGGGGCAGGCCCTTGGCCTCCATCTCCTCCTAGAGGGGCTCCTCCCCCTCCTCCTCCGATAAACCCTCCACCTCCTCCTATAAACCCTCCACCTCCTCCTCTGGCAGCTGCCATCGTTATTTGTAGAAAGTTGTAAAGGGGATTTCAGAAAATTAAAAGTGAATCTTTTTTTTCTTTGCGAAGAGGAAAATCCGACGAGGAAAGATAAGGAATGCGAGGACTCGGTTCCTCGGATTTGCAAGAGATGAAAAATGGAGAACCGACGGGTGTGGAAACCGAATGTGTAACACACTCTTCAGAATGTGGTGAGGTTGGGAAATTTAACGGAAGGAAAGATGGTACGTCAACTGCCGATGAACTTTCAAGAGGGCCCTTTCCTTTGTGTACTAAGGGGATTGTTGGATGAATCTCACTCCTAACTTCGGAGCAGTTTAGCGTTGAAACTTTAGTATCAAAGAGAGGACTGAGTGAAGTTGAGGGTTCGGAAGAACTCTTAGACTTTAGTTGTGGGTTTTTAAGTTTGTAAACTGCAGCGGTTGGCTTAAGAGAGCCTCTCGCCTTTAGGATCTTCTCAGGATCGGTAATGGGCGTAATCTGCTTACCATCCGGGTTTTGTCTGGTATTCCTTCGACCGGATGCTAGTTTATTATTCGTGGAGTCGCCAAGTGAAAGATTAGAAAGCCTTAAAAAAGGTGTGTACTCTTTGTTCACTATCAAAGGGTAACACTTTCAACGAAAAACAAATGTCGTTTTCCCAGGGAAAAAGATTTCGTAACTTCGTTCCCCAGCAACGGCACCAGAAAAATTTTGTTCCAGAGTCTGTACTTAAGGCTTAGAAGTACAGTGTCTAGGCATCCGAAAGTGAGTAAAAGGTGGGGAAGAGAGAAATTTCAACCTTCGACAAAGGAAACTAGGGAAGATTTCTACGTTGGTGTTGTCTAGCTTCCAACTGTTCCTGGATAGTTATATCTTGTTCAATGGCTGCCCATGAACGTTCAAGTTCGACCTGGTTAGTAGCTGTTTTAAGAATAGTGTTGAAAAGGTTTAAGGCAATGTGCATTTGGTTTGATAATCCGGGTTCGATATTGGGCTGTGTTGGTACAGGGACAGTCATGGAGGAACAATAAAAGTAGAAAACATTTCAGGGAGAGATTAAGTGCTATCTCAATTTGGTCGTATGAAAGAGAATTTACGGTTTCAGGAATAAAATAGGGATGCAAATCAAAGGCACTTTCCCATAACTGAGTTATATCTTAATAAAATGCATGAGGTGGGAGAAAAACATTTAGCTGTCTATGATGTAAGGCTCCTATCAAGGGAGAATCTCACGTATAAACAGAAGAGGAAAAATGTAAAGAAATAACCCGATGTAGCATAGAATATATGTAGAATTCTGAAAGTGTTAGCTAGTCTTATACCCGCTGATAGCTGGTACAGAGGAAAAACAGTAAACAATTACAGAAAACCAAAATTCATTCGCTATAGTAATGGTCATACTAAATTATAATGAAGCACATCAGTTATGAATATGAAATGAAATGAAAATATGAGATACAAGGAAACAAACTCATCACACAGTCGTGATGGAATTGAGAATCTTCAGATTTGCTTTGTATTAACTCTCAAAAATTGTAAAAAACTCTATTACAATCGACACAAAAAGGTCCAGCCTTTTTCTTTTCTTTCTGTGGTATATTTATACAGTTTTACAAATAAGACAAAATCTCAATCATCACAAATTTCGGTTATGACAGGGAGGAGAGCAATCACTCCATTTCTTCTTCTCTGTCTTCACTTGGTGCCAGACGTTTGTCCTCGCACGTGCTCGGTACAGGTGACACATCTTTCAACCAGCTGAGATATCAGCTGCGACGGTTCTACTTGACAGCTGGCTTCGAAGAAGTAACACTCTCGGGCTAACTATGACAGCCTGTCTTCCATCTGTCTGTCGATGATGTCGATGGTGCATAATTGCACGCTTGGTCTAATCATGCCTTTGTCTATTTGGACTATGTCCACCATAGTCATTTGGGAAATCTCGGCCGAATCTCTTTCCTCTTTTTCCCTCAGATCAAGCGAGATTTTTGCCATATCCATTTGCATCAATGCCTCGACATTACCTTCGCTCTCAATGCCTAGGAGATCACTGTCTATAGAGCTAAAAGCCTCTTCTAAGGAATTCATTATTTTTTTGGCTTGCTGCTTGCCTTCGGCGATGTTGTGTTCCCATTCCTTTAATAGAATGTTTCCTCTGGTTTGTTCCAAAATGGTGAACTTGGGAGTACTTCCCGAACCCCTGTTGTTTGTGTCTATCACAACCTCTTGGAAGGCAACCCATGCTGCTCCCGCTTCCCTTTCTCTGGTAGATAAGTTCTCCAAAACTCGATTAACCAGCAAGCAATTGTCCCGAATCTCCCCTACCTTGTCGAGCAATTTTTGTTGAGCTACAGAGACTCTGCCCCGAATCTCCATTGCCTGGGACTGAAACATCCCAATATCTATTGCTTTGCTTTTAGCGATTTCCACCCTAGCCTGCAATTGTTGGATCAAATCTCTTTGTTGGCTCGCTTGCATCCAACCATCTCGGACCACCAGCTGTGCTTGCTCAAGCTTAGTCTTAAGTATCTCTATCTCGTTTTTATCGGCCAACCTGGCCTGCTCTATTCCTACGCTTGCCTGGTCCTTGGCAGTTTCTGTTGCTATGGCTAGCCTGGCTTCAAGGGTCTTGATGAGGCGATTTTTTCTTTTTAACTGTTTTTCAAAAGCCCGACTGAAAACTGATTCACCGATGCATATGCTCCTAATGTCCCTGCTATTTCAGTCGTGAATTGTTCATTTTTCTTGTCTTTTCCATCATTTATAACTTTATATTTTTTGGCAGTCGACTCTCCTTCCTGATAGAATTCCCTTTTTACTACTGCCTTTCTCTTCTTATCGAAGAAAAACTCATTCGGAGGGAGTTCTTCTACCCTTATAGGCCTCAACTCTTCATTGAAGATCCATCCTACTTCAATATTTCCCTGATTCGACTGCAAGGGAGTAACCGATGTGATAGGTTCTCCGACCTGTTTTGCTGATTTTCCCGGAGTAGTAACCAGACTCTGCTTCTTCGGAGGGTTGGGAGTTTTTATTTCTGCTTTCAGACTCTTGGTTTTCTCTCCCTCATCCTGGTGTTTTTCTTGATCGGGGTTCGCATCCTTATAACCCTCAGCATCCTTTTGTTTGATCTCTATCGTAGCTGGACTCTCGCCCTGCAACACTGCAGGAAGACAACTGCATCGATGTTATTGGAACTTTAAAACATCAGCTCTCTCCTTGGGTGCCAAGGTTTGTATCTGAGCTAGGATCTCGGCATAGGACCTTGCGCCTCGGAAAATGTCATCCGAGGGTGAATTCTTGTGCTCAAATCTCTTGAGCCCGCAACTGGCCAAATGATTGCTCACGACCCTTTGCGGATCGTGCTTCTTGTATTCAATGGAGACCAAATCTAAGTCTTCCAGGGCTGCTACCTCGGCTTTGGCATGCCCAAAGTCTAATAAAGAATAAGAATTCAAATGAACAGGAAAAGGTGGCCATACCTTCTTCGAGTATCCCTTAAGCTCTTTGCTTATACCACCAATTACTGTTTGCCTGGCGACCTCACGACAAGCCAACTTGTCAAGAATTAACAATGGCAATGCATGCGGGGGGACTGAAGCCCTAAAAACTCAGAGGTATGAAAATTCTGCTTCCACATACCAGTCTGCTATGTTGCTCAGATTCGTTACTATGATGTCCGAGATCCTGGGTGGCGGTTGACCAAAAGTGGTGACATGCAGGGGTACCATCACCCAGTTAAAGATTTCATACACAAAATTTTCAGCTTTGTTTTCCCATAACTTTGCATGATAAACGTGTATGGGCTCGTCTTCTGCTGGAGTCCAACTCCATCTCATTAAGGGAAATGGTGTCAAAAAAAAAACGGCATCCATAATATATGCAGACATGAAGAATGAAGACGTCTTTCCGTTCTCTTTCTGTGCCCGATACTCTGCGACCCGACTGGTCAAGCTATTGGATAGCATTTTTTCCCAGTTGAAAGAACCACCCTCGGTGACCCGAAACATTAGAGGCACCCATGGAAGATAAAAATGCAAGGTGTCCTCTTTCCTGTATAGCCTACATGTCATCATGGCTACATATTTGTACTGAGGTTCTAAAGAAGCGATTGAATATACGTCGTGGGTGTCAGCTCTGAACTTCACGGTGTTCGAAACCCAATCCTTTATTAAACTGGACATGGTTTTATCATACTGTACGCATTCCTTCCAAGAATTCAGCGCCATATGTGTAGTCAGATGTCGTGGGCAGCTTATACATGGCTTGCATATGTTCTGGCCTGAAAGTCCCGATGGTGACTTTCTGCTCATTCCTGATGGTTCTGGTTGGTATGTCAACATGATCCAATGCCCATCAGACCATATCATAATATGGAAATAGTCGTGGCCTGGCTACTACTCTGTGCATTCCAGATTGGATGACTATTTTTTACTTGGTGGTTATATCATCTTTTTCGTTGTCACTAGAGTCATCGGAATAATCCACCAATTCTGCTTGCAGAACGTCTGAAACGAACGACCAATTCGGAATTGAGTCAATACTTCTAGGCGAAGTATCAGAAACATTATCCGAGCCTTGTCCCAAAACCTCAACACTGGCTTTGGATGCTTTTCGCGGAGCCATGGCTGAAGCTTGTGTTTTAGCTCTTCTGCGATAGAAATAGGTATACACATAGAAGTCAGTTTGCTCAGAGATAATGTGTTCTGCGCGATATGAAAATGCATTCGTTATAATGAACCACAACTCTTATATATATTCAAAAACTTGGTACCTTTCAGAACAATTCTGTCAAATCATCTTCAGAAATAAATTTTGCCATAAAAATCCGATCTTAATCGTCGATTTGCCCTATTTCCTAATTAATGCCATAAATTTTGGCGGTTTAAAATGTGATTTGGCGTATGGAAGGAATAAGGTTACCTCGTAAATCGTGTAGACATCAAAACACGGGATATTCATTAATTTAGGTTAACTAATCCAATTTTACCAATGTTAATCAATGTTTCGGTACTCGCTATATCGGGGATTTTACTTTAACACTTTGAATCTCTAACACCCGAGACTGCGATAATCGATTTTGGTTAATAAAAATTAAATTGTGATTAGGGGCTCAATTAATTTCATAATTATTTTATTCGCCCTATCGCGACTCGGAGCTTCGAAAATAAGTTTCCGGGCGGTTTGCATGCCGAGCTGTGAAACCGCGAGATCGCGATAAATAAAAATGGAAGATAAACTCGGATTTAGTAATTAATTAATTTCGTTTATATCCTTATCGTGATTTCACGAGTCAGGGTTTAGACGGTGCAACTTTTCAAAAGGAAAACGCTGAGTGGCGAAATGCCGACGGAAACTTTAGCACAGTCTAGCTTTTACCTTTAGCCTTGACACAGGTTACTAAAACAAGGACCTCGTGTTCTCGGCTATCGGGTCTACGACATTAAAATTTTGGTTTTGGAGAACACCGAGGTGCGAAACTCCGACAGTGTTTAAACATGGGTTAGGGAAAACTTTACCCTTGTTACCATCCTGAGTAAAATATTAAAACAATTTCGTTGTTTCGTAGCTCAGGGAGTGTGACTTATATGACTTACAGTATCCAACCTATGAGATCCCAAGGTAGAACAAAAGAGGAAAAGTTTTAATGAAAGGTAAGACTCGTTTTGAGAGCATAATTATCATCGTTGCTTGTGTGATAAAACTTCAGAGATCTCAATATCTCAGAGGGAAAATATGAAAACCATCTTTAGATTTGGAGCATTAAGAATGAAATTTGTGACAGGCTGGAAAAAACAAAGGCGGCTCCAACACCAGCAAACAGGTGTCTGTCCAAAACTTGTTGTCTGCAATGTTGGTTTCGCCTTCTGTTATGTGCCTATTAGCTGGAGAGCCGTGCGCAGCAAACAATTGTTCAATTCTCATGACCGTTATCAAAATACTGAGATGCTTCAGAGGACGCATATCACTCAAAACTGTTGTGAAGAAAAATCTTTCTCGTTAAGCTTTCTCTCCTTGTGCACTGGCAAGAGCCACACAAACTCCCTATTTGGCTTCCCCATACTCTCTAGGATGCTCCATGTGATTTTCCTCTGCAAGCCTTTGTTCCTCTCGCAGCTGGATAATAACGTTATGAGCCTCTTTAATCTTCCTTTTCAACCACGCCACATTCCCTTCACGACTCTATGCAGCTGATGCCTCCGTGGTTTTTTTTGCTAGTTGTCATTTTGATTCCCTGTTCTTCTAATAAAGCTCAGCAATAGCTATCTTTGCTTGTTTCGGCTGTTGAGATGGTGTTTCCTCATTTGTTCCTATGTCTTTTGCATTCCTTTTTCTGATCCTGCAATCCCAGCTCGATTTCTCGGCAAGCTCTAGCCGGGTGACACACCTAAGTCATCCTTCAGCTGCCGGTCCGATGTGCGTTCCTTCTGTAATTCGAACCTTCGTGATCTCTTCATTCTTTATTGGCCTGTCCCTCCTCCGAGGCAACTACTGTTTGGAGGAGGAAGCTCCTGCCATCTCCCTCTTCTGTATGAATTTCTCTATTTCAGTTGTCCCACATCTTAAACTGGTCTCTTCTGTAGGTGAAAGAATAGTTTCCTCTACGTCTTTGGGAATAGTCGTTGCAGGCGTGAAAGAAACCCAATCTCTTTGAGGTTCAGACCTCGCAGTTCTACTTCTCCACACACCCTTTCCTATACTCTGAGAAACTGTCATGGCGTGACCATGGTGTACTCTATGCACAATGTTTGAATGAACGTATCGGGGAGCAGTTCTGAAACAATTGGATTGGCGAAGGGAAACTGCAAAAAAACAACTTAAACCAGGTGCTATGACTAGAGAGCACGTTGAGCATCTGAGATTTATAGAGAATCGGTCGAGAGAGGAAAACATGCTGGAAATCAATGAATTTATGGTGACGAGATGTTTCAAGTCAGCCTTCCGGTTGCTCATGGAAAATCCCGGCGTGTGGAGTGCAGGTGATACAACTTGTTGTGCTTGTATACTACGAACGCTACAAATCTTCATTCCTTCGGCCCTCATGATGAACTGATAATAACTATGACACTTATCGATGCGACCTTATATTAACCATTTGACTCAAAAGGGGTATGTAGAACTGGATTTTTAGCGGGATTCGACCTTTTGGGAAAAGACATGCTCGTACCATGTATACAGTTTCCAACTCTAACACCCTTTCCCATTTCCAAGGGCCAACCGACCATTTGTTGACTTCACCCTCACGATGTTACATATTTGATTTCACATGTTTGGGCTCATGGATCACGACGTGACTCAAAATCGATTCTAAATGGAAAGAAAAGTGGCGGCGCTAACAATATATACGATTTCTCTTTGAGATTTTTTTCTCCCAATGTAGGTCGAGAGTTACAATTAAAATTCCTTAACCCCTTGACTAACCCCATGCATACCCTCCTGTGCATATTTAGTTCAATAGATTATGGTTGTATTTACCACACCCTCGAAAACGTGGATATGTTCAAGTGAAATTCTCTTCTTTGTGACCTCAACTTCTCCTTCAATTATTCTTCAAACACTATGAATTTTTTTTTATCTCAACTCCACCTTGTTAGCTACTTGGCCATCATGCAGAACTCACATGGAGCTACCAGATAAAATCCTTTAATATAATAACACCCCTCTACCCTAACATTTGCATCCATTACAAACACTAATTCTACTAATGTTTTCTATTGTTGATATGGGTGAATTGTAAGAACAACCATGGCCACTTGTAGGAGAATAAGTGGCAAGGGTCGAATCATTGAGATTACTTCAGACAAGGAGGAAGAGGAAATAGGAAACAGTTCCCCAGGGCCCATCCATGATTACACCCTTTGCACTGTTGATAAAGGTGTATCATAACAGTGGGGAGAAATCTACTAGATGTTACAACTCGAGTCCTACCCTGAATTACCAGATGATGATAAATATTTGGGTGTCAAGGTGTTTCGCATGCATTGTTTTTTGGATTGATGACATTGAATACCATGTTGGAAAGACTTTTTTAAAATGAATTTTGTCATATATATATATATATATATATGTTATTCCAAAAATAATAAATAAATATGTTAATGTTTATTTGAAGTAAATAATTATAATTTTAATATAATAATTAATTATATATAATATTTGTTAGAATTAGTAATTAAAGTGTACTTGTACTTGCTTGACACTAGTAGATTTTGATGCTACCACTATAATTTTCAAGCACACTCAGGTGAGGTATGCATGGTTAATAAAGGTTTGAACCAACTACTTAATAAAAAATGTCTTAACAACCAAGCGATCTACATCCTCAAAGACTTTAGTTATATATTTTAATATAAATTTAAAATATAATATTTTTAATAAATTAAAATATTATAAAAAATAAAATTTATTAATATTAAATATTAATTAATATATATATAAATCAATCATAACATCATCTTAATATAAATATTTTAAGTGATAAAAAAATATCTTAATTATCAACACTAATATATGAGGGTGGGGATGGGGGCAGGGAATATAGAGTAAAACATATTATGTTTTACTCTATATTCACCCCCACCCACACCCCATCATCTTAATATAAATATTTTAAGTGATAAAAAAATATCTTAATTATCAACACTAATATATGAGGGTGGGGATGGGGGCAGGGAATATAGAGTAAAACATATTATGTTTTACTCTATATTCACCTGCACCCCGCCCTCATATATGATATAAATACTTTTAGGGATGAAAAAATTATATCATAATTTTAGTTTAATCTTTATAAATGCTTGATAAATTATTAAAATGAACCTGCCACTATTTTTCACTCAACTTTAAGTGAGTATTAGGGTTCAACAAAAGATCGTTATAGATGTTTTATGAACTATTAAAATGAATGATTTTTCACTCAAATTAGTATTAAGGTTTCAACAAAAGATTATTTGAGTTAAGTTTCTCAGTAATATATAATGAGTGGTTATACTAAGAAACAATATAAAGTTGTGTAACAAGTTTCGCCTTTAGAGTTTCTTTAAACATGAATTGAGGATTAAGTAAGATCTTTACTTTTTTTTCACAAGGGAAAAATATCTTATATTAGAGATATAAAGTAAAACTTTACAAAAAAAACTTATCCGATAAAAGTTTTCTTTCGATCGTTTTAACATGTCCCACTTTCCTTTAGGATATTGTCTTCCATATATACTTGTTACAAACACGGGAATCAAAATTATTCCATAATTATTACAATTTTTATCAACAGTTTAACTTATAGTAAAAACTGGACTTAGTAATCAACCATTTGTTCAAAATTTCTAGCTTGATCTCCCATTCCTTTTGCAGAAAATAAAATTCCTTCCTCCATAAGCAAGGCTAGTTTTGATAGTTGATCTAATTCCTTATTGAACTCTCTAAAAATGTGTTGTATTTTTAAGTTCTGGAAACTTCCACACAACTAACGAATTATGGTCATCCAAGGCTGTAAAGAAATCACCTGCAAATTGTTTTTATAAGAAAATCAGTCAACAATTACTTTGGAATCTCCAATGGCCTAAAGACATGTAACTTGTTTATGAAGAGAAAAAAACAAAAGACTCCAAAAGGCCATGATTTCTCCTCTAGTGTTAGTTCCCTTCCCACAGTTCATTTGTATACCAAAAATACCCCCCTCTGTACATTTTAGGACTACTCCCACACCACATTTTTCTCCTCTATTTTTTGAAGCTCCATCAAAGAAACCAACTGCTATATTTGTTCATATAATACGGGGGAGAACTACTCTTTGTGAATGGATGGTAACAGTTTTGTTAAATTCACTCATATCAAGTAAAACCCTATTTATTACCTTATGAATAGATATTGGTTGATTCTAAAAAATAATATGATTTCTCTATCTCCAAATTTCCCAGCATATATAACATGGTAATTCCAACCACTTGTCCTCTTTCTTCATCCAAATTTGAAAAATTTCACTGAGCTCTCCACCATCCCACTTTTTTTGTGACTTAATAAAATTTAAAAGAAATTTCCAAATTTCTTTTGTGATTGGACAATTTACCATTAAATGGTTAATTGTTTCCTATTTCTCTCCACAAAGGGCGCATCACTAGGACCAATAAAACCCCCTTTTATCAGATTATCCCATGTTAGAATTTTATTTTCTATCATCAGCCAAAAAAATAATTTAATCCTCAACAGGATCTGCCAATTCCAAATATCTATCAACCATTATTTTTGTACATCTTCCCTTTTCTCTAAAAATTGCATCTCATAATCTTCTTTCACAGAAACAATTCCTAACTTATTATTCCAGGTCCATACAAGTCTATCTCCTGCAGCAGATAATGAAAAACATGAGTGTTTTAATCCCTTCACATAGTTCTCCCATTCCACTTTTTGTTCACCTATAAGTTCAAGAGCCTCTGTATTCTTCCAATTACATATGTGTGCCAATCTAGATTCATCAGAAACTACCTGGTCAAGAGTGTAAATACATTTTGAGTGTAATAAGGAAATCAATTTTTCAGACAAATTGTAGTAATTATGAGATCCTATCAGTGGATCCATCCCAACTCTAATATCTTTTCCATTTCCAGGTTTCCAAGCCAACCAATCAGTGACAATAGACAGAGAATCATGTAGTGCTTTCCAGTAATTTGACATACCTTTCACATTTCAATTTCCTTTTCTAATCCGTTCATTCACATATAATCTTTTTAGGTATTTTTTAAGTATTACTTCATGTCACAGTCCAGTACCAAACATGCTCCTCCACATTCTTTTTGTAGCTAGTGCTTTACAAAAACTGAATATATTTTTGAATCCCCATCTTCCACATTTCTTAGGTTTTTCAATTCTGTCCTAGTTTACCAAATGGAAACTTTCTATCTCTTTGTTTCCCAACCATAGGAAACTAAACATCCTCCTCCTAATCCTATTCAAAATTCTTTTGGGTATCTTTTCCATAGACAAACAGTACACTGAGATTCTTTATAATACTGAATTTATCAAGATATACCTTCCTCCCAAAGTGATCCATCTATGACACCAACTGGATATTCTTTTTTACACTTTTTTTAACAACCATTTCCAATCATTAATCAATTAGCTATTTGGTTTTAGGAAAAATCCCAAGTATTTAAAACCCTCATCTAAAGCTTTTACCTCATAAGGTAGTAAATCCTTGAAGGGTCGTAATTCCTCTGTAGTCCAACCTACATCCAAAAATTGTGACTTTTGAACATTGTAATCCATTCCAATTGCATAGCTAAATAAGTCAAGGGCCTCCTTAAAAATTCCCTATTCTATCAAAGTTCCTCTACCAAAAAGAATAATATCATCTACAAAAAGTAGATGAGTAATTCTTATTCCTTTCGCTATTGAAATTCCCTTGATTTTGTCTTCCTCCACAAACATGAAGTGAGGATTAAGCAAACTCTTTACTCATTGAACAAGAAAACATGATTCTAGGACAAACAATTATATATGTTTTAATTTTTATAATGTTAATAAATACAAAATAAAAATTTAAAAAATAATATATATTTTTTTATCAATATAATAAAATAACAAAAATAAATATATATTATAAAGTGATTAGTTTTTATTAAAATCCACATAAATATAAAACTTGAAAAAAAAATGAAATTTCATAAAAATATTGAAATTTTCTTTTATGATGATGATGATGATGATTAACGTTCACTAAGACCGAATTGGTCTATCGTACCTTAAGAGGGTAAGTGGTTACTTGCGATTCTTTAAAATTTTGTTTATGTGCTTGAAAAGAATTAAGAGAAGCTTTCCAAGATCACCATACTTTTGTTGAGTTAAGAGGTTAGGAAGGTTGGTAGTGTGACAAATATTTTGAAAATGAGATATAATATGGGTATAGGCTAGACAATATAAGAGAAAGTGCTTTTCATCTTCAAAATTCTTAGTGTCACAAAGGTGACACCTTATAATTTGTTAAATTGTTTTCATAAAAAAATATTTTTTTGTAAATAAACTAGATGAGAATCCTTCTATTCAACCAAGAAAAAAGTACAAAGTGATACATAGACTTGCTGATAGAAAAATATCCCTCAAAAAGAGAACAGGAGAACACTGAAGACTAATCTATGCTAAAACAGAACCTCAAGGAGTACATGGGCATGACTAGATGAAACATTACAAAGAGAAGGAGAAAGGGTCAGGTCATTGTGTTGGCCAAAGAGGATCCTTTCTACCTTTTTTCTTACGAACATCAATCCAACCACAGGAATTGATAGGCTCAGTAGCCTTCTCCACCAAAGCTAGATGGTCTGAGGAATTTCCAGAATCTTGAGCTGCGGAAGCTAAGGGTGCTTCCTTATCACTGTCTGAATTATCCAATTCATGAGGACGTTTATGAGTCCCTGAAAGTGGGGTTGTGTCCATGATCATGTCATTTGATTAATCCTTTTCAAGGGGAGTGTGCAAAGGATGAACTATAGGATTCTGAGTCAAAAATTTTTAATCTTAAGAATGTTGTGTTGATGCCAAAGGCTAGTGTTTTGGGTCTACGGCTGGCTGCTACGCATTTTTTGGAGACTACGATGGTGTTGTAGAAGGAAGAGGAGATGGGGTGTAGTTTTGATGCTACTTGTTTTCATATGAAGAGTTTGAGCAACTTTTACGATTTTTGGGGTCTTTCCAACCATTATCTCTTTTCTGTGATCTAGGAAATGAGAATGGGTTTAGGGGATAAAGGACAAGTTGCCTGAAGGTGCCTTATTTGCTGAAAGGAGCGACACCTAAAGGTAATGTTCTCATAATCGACTAGCTGCGTGTAAGGATCATCCTCAGTGTAATCTATAAGAATCCTATTTGGTATCCCTTGATTGACGTCTATTTCAATGCATATGCAGGCGAAGGTGAAGAAGCCTTTCCTTATCCAATATTTGTCAATATTGATAAACCTACCCAACACATTTCCTAGGGTAGTTAAAAAAGATGGAGTATAAAAATGCAAAGGTAAATTAGGGAGTCTTACCCAGACCGGTGTAGTCATAATAGTCATAGCCAGCGGGTTGAAATCAAGGAACCATCTCTGCATGGAA
>JZKD02S2039355.1:190226-200347 GCA_000966675.3 Picea glauca | reverse complement strand
CAAATATTATTCACCACAATCTCAATTGGAATTATACCATTGAAAAAAGGATAAATGGAGGGTGGAAATCTTATTGTGGGCTTGAAAACAATTGTAAATTAACAGATCTTTGGATATGAGATTAGAAAAAACTTTTATTTAAGAGTCTTGTTACTCCTATTATTCTATATGGATGCGATATTTCGGGATGCAGTATCTCTAGAATCATGAAGAAAGATAGAGCAGATTCAAAATAATTTATATCATTATCCTATCATATCCTCCTCACATAAGCAAGCCTTTCCCCCATTGAGAGCATGCATATGACCAGATAACTATTGTATAAGAACAAATTAAACAACATGGAAGATGAGAGGCCTCCTAAAATTTATTCAAACTTTGACCAAAACCACCTTCAGCTCAGGGAACAGTGGCATAAGGATGCCCAATGTTACCTAAAGCATTGTGGAATGAAGGAAGAGATCATATTGAAGAATAAGAATAATATTAAAAATATTATTCCATCAAAATTTAAGGAGAAAATGTGTTGGGATAAAGAGTTAGAGGGAAAATTAAAATCAAGATATTATGAGGAGGTAATCAACCCTAATCTAGAAGATCAAAATTATCTATGTGTTTTGAAAAGTGTAAAGAAAAAAATAAGCATTGCTAAAATAAGAACACATTCTCATGAGCTTCATAGTGATATTGGGCATTGGACAATTCCCAAAACAGTGGGATGAAAAAGTCTGTCACCTTTGTGACACTAGAAGGGTTGAATATGAAAAACACTTTAACTTAGAATGTATAGCATATACCCATATTAGAACTCAATTTTGAAATATTTCTCACACTACCAACCTTCTTAACTGTTGGACTACGATTTTCGTTATACCAAAACCAAAAGGGGTTAGTCCCCGCCACAATCGTCGGGGATCTAGGATCCACAAGAGGGGGTTAACCCATGTCAAGAAACTTGCAGGAAGAACTAAACCCAATGTCCAACAATCTACCCCCCAACACGTGTCAGGAAATTTTCTAACTTGAGATGCGTTTCTCTGATACCATTTGTTGGATTATGATTGCCATTAGACCAAAAAATGTAGGAATTAGTCTCTACCACAATCGTCGGAGTTAGGATCCATGAGAGGGGGTTGACCAATGTCGTGAAACTTGTGGGAAGCGTTGAACCCAATTTCCATCCCTAACATTTTAACTCAACAAAACTATTATGATATTGAAACACTTCTCTTAATGCTTTTAGAGAATAGAAATACAATTCTAAAGAATTCCAAGTAACCCCTTACCCTCTTAAGGTATGATAGATCAATTCAGTCTCAATGGACTTTCATCATCATCATCATCATCGTCATTGTCACCATCATAGTTAATATAATAAAGTAATAAAAATAAACAAATATATTATAAAGTGGTTAATTTTTATCAAATTTTAAATTGAATATAAAAATTGGAAAAATATATAAGATGTCATCAAAATATAAAAAATATATAGAATTTGTTAAATTCTTTTCATAAAAATATTAAAAGAAAAATAAATAGGATTCGTCTCATCAAAATGAAAATATCATATGGCTAGTGACAATATTTTTTTCTCCAATAAACAAAATTCAACAATAAGAAATAAGAATAACATGTGAAAGTTGTCACATAACACTTTTAAATTTTTTTATATTACATGTTCTTAATTTTTTATGTTTAAAAAATAAAGTTACACTACAAGGATTATGTCCTGTAATGTCCCCCATCCCAATAGAGGAACATTAAGGTGTAGAATACTCATTTGAAATTTCACAGCTAACTATTTGATTTCCTCTAGCTTCCAGCTACGAATTACAACCAGATTTAGCTATTGTTTGTTACCATTAATTAGATGCATCTACAACATGCTAAAATAGACATGAAATGCAACTAATAAACCAAAATAACAACATATAAATTCTTCTCAAATACACAGAGTTAATGCACAACAATTTAACTCATAAATACAAGACAAAAAATAGATAAAACACTTATCTTTCAAATTAGTTGTACAACCAGCTGCTTGGGATAGACATTTCACCCAACCATAGACCTATTGTTTCAAATATCAACAACAAGTCACCCTCGAGTTGAGGCTAGTAATCCAAAAAAAAGGGTGGTCTCTCACTATCCACTCACAACTCATAAATTCCACAACCCACTGATATTCTCCTGCAACTATCCCAATTTTCCACTAGCTCTCTTCCTCCTGACCTACCCAACCCAAGGAATTTACCCCTTCATTGATGTGAGTTTCTTGGGTGTCCCATTCATTTATCAAGGTCTCTCTAGCATAGGTAACCAAGAATATCTTATCTGATAACTCAAGGGAACTCACTGCTAGGAAACTACCACAAAAAACAATAACAAATACTTGTTGTTACAATGCAACTCACACAAGAGTTCACTCTTTAGGCCTGACAACTTGGATCTTTAGTCTTTAGCTCCAAAAATCTCCAGAAATGCTCCATCATTCTCTAGAATTCTCCCTCCATGGATGTTATAGATCCAAGCTCTATTTCTTGCCCCCTACCTGCTCGTCATGCACAAAAACTGATTGCCTAAAATTGTTGTAGCTATCCATACAAATTTCCGCTCATTTTGCTTGCTTGCTTGATTCACACACTTCCCAAAACTGATTGTACTTAGAAATCATGCTTCCAATAACTATGGAATGTGACTTCTCACACCCACCCTCTTACATTCATTCAATGATTGGCTTTAGGGACACTAAATAAAAAACTAGAGTTTAATACATAGTCATAATAAAATTTAGGAATTTGGATGAAATTAATAGACATGGGTATTTCCCCCTTGGAAGCCTCTCTTAGACATTCTTCTATACCCTCCCCTCTCTTCTGGATTAATTCATCCCCAATCTTTGTCCATGTCCCATTAATAGTTGACATCACATTTTATTATTAAAACATAGAAATAGAATTCGCATATTACATCACTTTGTCCATAGACACACATTATATCTACATTAACCATTAATTAAACTGGGGATTATAGTGGGGATGTTACATTCCCCCTCCCCTAAATTTTTGTGTCGTCCTTGGTGCACACTGTTCCAATATACATATATGCAAATTTACATCGCAATACTTATAAAATAAAAATTCTTCACTTTCACAACTCTGATAGAAGTTCCAACCATAATCGCATGTTCCTCTCAACTCGCTGACCCAAGGAATGCACCATTCACTTAAAGGAATGTACCATTCATTTATCAATATTAACCCAAGGAATGAGCCACTCTTTTATCAAGTTCCCTAGCGCAGTTGACTAGGACTCTTAGATGTGGTTATAGAACACTAGCTATTCGAAATGGAGTATTGCATTTGTTTTCTTAAAAATTGAAAAACCTTGTGGGTATTCTTCCTGCATGTTTTCTTCATTCTCCCATGTAGCATCTTTAGGACCATAGCAGGTCCATTCAACCTTTACCATCCCTATGGATTTGTTCCTGAGGACTTTGAATTTCTGGTCTAAGATGTGTATTGGTTCAACCATGAAATCCCCTTCGTTCTCCACTTGGATCACATTCCAATCAATTATGTGGTTAGCATTAGTGTAACATCTTCGTTTTCAAACCCCAAACTAGCGATGTATATTTTAAATATAGTATATGGCCGAGAGACAAAGAGAAGTAATATGTAAATGATGTAAAACAAATATAATGAATAAAATGTATCATCACCTGTAGATGGAAACAAACAGATATTTGGGGATATATTATCCACAAGAGAGGGAATGGGTTCAGGGGGGATATATTACCCCTGTTTATTAAATGCAAACCATTTATTTCCAAATTATCATTTCTATGAGCCTTCCATTATCTATTGAGTGTTCTAGAGCCCAATTGTTGGCACAGGGGCAGACCCAGGGTTCAACACTTCAACAGTGCACCAAAAAAACCCTAACTACAGACCCTTTCGGCAACACCTGCGAAGCAGGCGAAGTCTCACCTGAGGTAGAAGTAGGGGGGGTTACATGACTTAGGTTTCTATAACCAAGTTGGGACATAGATCCGTGATAATAACACTTCACAGAGTACTCTATTACCACTTAGAAGATGATAAGTATTATTTCATTAGCTTCATTCACATTACAGAAGAAACCCTAATATGAATCGGCGCAGTAAAAACAAATATTAAGAATTTCTACCACTTAGCACATAACATTGAGTTAGATGTAACATTTATTCATCCTTAACACATGTAAAGCACTAAGCAACAACATATCTATCTATCATACATAACATTCAAGGAACTGAGCAGATTCATAACATAACCAACAAAACACAAAGCAAACCAAAGACACAAGATATAAGTGGTTCACCCTAGTGTGGGGCTACGTCCACCAACTCCATCTTCTTTATTATTATTCAATCTCTTACATTCAGTTTCTCTTGTGCACTAATCCACAGAGCCAAGCTTCGCACCAGACAGGAGATCTACGCACTGAGCACGAGATCCTCCTTCTCAAAATTAGGTCAAGGCATAGAGCCAACTTCTTTATCGAGCACAAAGCCTTACATACACATTATGTTGCACAAAGAAACTCATAACTACTTTCACTTAGCCACTTCCCATTATCTCCCCTACTCTTCTACAATACATTCTTACTTATAATTTTACAATCCCTTACAATAATTCCTAATCATGGGTAAACCCGTGGGCTGACATATCATAACCCATTACAAAAACCCTAGAAAACCCCTTGTTGGGTCCACATATCTTGCACAATCGGTGAGATCCGTGATCTTAGCTCCACCTAGGTGCTCCATCTTCATCCATATTGTCGAAGTCGAAAATTGGTCCAAACCTAACCAAGGTTTCCTCAAAACTTGGTCGAGGGCCAACAGAAACCCAACACTCACTTATGACTCGTCATGAGTCACTCAGTTCTGGTCAATGGTGCTTTGAAGTCCTCGATCTTAATTCGAGCTTCCTCGACTTGTTGCTTCACCTGAGCCTTCTGCTTAGCAAGATCTTAGATCATATGCTATGTAATAGGCCCTTCCAGGCATTGTTCTGTTGTCGCAACCACTTGGTCCAATTGAAAGCCATTTCCCTCAATATATTCAAACATCATGCAGGCTTCGTCCTGCACCAGTTGCATACTCTGCGCGACTTCCATTACCTTGCCCTAGAGGGCAATGATCTGTTGTTGTACCGTGCGCTGCAACTGGGACCTCTTAATTCTTTCAACTAGGGTGAGAAGCCTCATCTGGGCCTACACGGATAAGGCCTATTGTTGTGCCTCCTATAACTACACTTCCAACTTCCTTAGCTCTGGGTATTCTATGAGGCGCTCATGTGTCTGTGCGCTTCTATCACTCAACTATTTTCACTCTGAGGCAAGGGCTCTGATCCTTACTACTACGTTCTTAGTAGCTTCCTCCCTTTGGTCACGCGCCTCCTGCGGGGTGATCAGTACTGTTTGGATATCCAACTCTGTTATCCTCACTTGAATTTGTTGGATGGTCTTAGCGAGCTTCGCCACTTGAACCTTGACTGAATCATGTTCCTCCTGTGCCAAGCCTGGCACATAGTGACATGCTTTATTCAGTACTTCTTTGATTGTATCCTGTTTTGCGAGCAATTTCTCATTTTCTCTCTGTAGCTAGGATTTTTCCTCCTGGATCATCTCCTGAAACTCTTCTTTCTCATTTTCATAGGCGATTACACAGTACCACACTACTCGTAATTTCTCTAAGACTTCCTCTTTCTCTTGTTTCAAGGCTTCTGTAGCCTTCTCCTTATCTTCTTGGATTTTCTGAAGTTGATCCTTTGTCGCATCTACAAGTCTTCTCAATTGGGCTGGTTCATCCCCCAATTATGCAATCTATGATGTAGTAGGTACTACGGGGACTGAATGAATAGCTTGTTGTACTTTGTTCAATTCCTTTTCAATCCTGCCATATAGTTCATCCTTATTCACTTCATATCTCTGCAAGATGTCCTTGAAAGCATCCTCCATGGCTCAGTGGACAAAATTGATGTCGTCTTCCATGAGCGTGGCCTCTAACTGGGGATTACTAGCGCACGTCCTCTTTCTTGTTGAAGGTTTCTGCGAAGAAACCTTCCTCTTCTGCGGTGTTACTGTTTCAGTAGGGGGATCTTTCGACAGTGTAGCTTCGCCTTCTCCTTGATTTTCTCCTTCATACTCTCCTCCTTGTCCATTTTCTTTGTCTCCTCCCCCTAGCGAGACAAATCCATTTTCTTCAGAGGCATTGTCCTCCTCATCAGTCCCTATATTCTGGACTTCTTCCTGCTTTTTCTTCTTCTTTGTCCCACTAGAATGTCCGACGTTCTTGACCCGGGTGACCATGGGGATTCCTATGGTGTCGATGTCGGAGAGTTCTGCATCAAAAAAAGGTACAAGGAACTCATCCAGTCATTCCTTGGTGATCATCTCCATGTCTTCATCTGTTATCTTATAGTACGATTGTAACTCTTCCTTTCTCTCATCTCTGTGCACAGTGATATAGATGAAATGTGGATCTACATGAAACTTTGCTATCTTTCTATACTGGTGCATGGTACACGGTGTCATGCACAGAAATGCTTCAATGGAAACCTTGAGGTGTTTATAATACACATGGAACACAGCGTTGGACTACCATAGCTTCGACATGTTGTTGGTGTACTACAAGGTAGAGAACCTAGCGACCAACGGCTCTGATGGTTCTATCTCCGGAAAGGTGGCTCCTTCAAGCGTTTTCCAAGTGACAAATGCGATCAAAATGATTAGCCAGCTGAAGTGGAATTTGTATCCCAGATCCTGAGCTTCACGACAATATTTCTCCAGTTCATTGATGAGGTAAATTTCCCAATTCATCTGCATTCCCTCCACACACTTTCCTATAAGGTCCACCATGAACCTGGTGACCTGTGTGGGGTGGTTCTTTCTTACGCGTTTTCTAGCTATAAGTTGGGAAGTGAGGCACACTATTCCATCCTAGATAGAGGCTATCTTGTAGCCTCACTTTCATTTTTCAACTTCGGCGTAAGACTCCTTGATGCATTGTGTCAGGGAGTCGTCTGAGGCCTTCCATGGATAAAACTACTGATGGTTAGGTCCCTGAATGCTTAATCCTATAATCAAATGGATCAGCATTGGATCCACAGTAATCCATCAGTCAAGCCACAGGTATCCTCCATGATATCACAACAAGAGGAGTTTAACACAACTGTTAACCTCCTGGTGACGACCAAAATGGGGAATCTTCATCACGTTTAGCATGGTGGATTGTGCCAGCTCCTTAATCCATGGCTTAGAGAGGAGGCGAGGCTTCTTCCCAATTGTCTTCGTCAAGTATCGATGGGGTGTGAGCATAGAATAGTTATTTTTGTTTCCTAAATTGAATTCATTGTTATTCAACAGCAAGTTTTGTCCCAACTAACTCCCGAATACACGTATTCCCTTCAGAATATACACGATGAATAGAGTGTACTCATAATTTTGTGGAATGTTTTTGCGGTTAACCTCTCTAGCCAACGATGGAATGTACTCTAGTAAGATCGATGGGATCTGATTCGCATTAGCCAAATCGTCGTGATGCTTACTTCCCTGCTTGGTCACAGGGCTGACATGGCCCGAACGTCATTTAGTCGAAGGGGAATCCTACATTCCCCTAGTCGACGATGCCTGGACACCTTCCGATAACTTTTTGTCGGTCATTATCTTCTTGAGCACCTCCTCGATAGACTTCTCTAATTCACTAGGTTCGCCCGACATTCTCACTTTTAAATAGACAAGTTGGGGTAGGTGAACGGACAGGCAGGGTAGACAAATGGATGGTGAGGTCTAGCTTCTGATAACACATCTCAACACACAATCAATTCTCTTATTGGCTCAGTTAATCACGGGTCGAAAAAAGTGGTCCCGGCGCAGTGTCCGACATGGTAAATAGGCGAGGAACCATAATAGATTATTCCAACATGCAGTAATGCGTCCATCAATGTGAATCTGTCCGTTATGGCGCTATCTCAATGTCCCAAAAGAGGTTCATCCACCCATAAATGTGTTTCCTAGGAGTTCTGGAGCATCGTTCTAACGAGCGGGGCCCCTCCAATGGTCATATAGCTTCGCCAGGGCGAAGTCCCATTCTGCACAGTATTGTTGTTCCGGCAAGGTTCAAATCCTATGAACCTGCCTCCTACGAAGTTCCAGTCTGTGAAGTCTTCCATCTAGTCTATGTATCTTCCTGTAGGTTTTCCATCTTAGATTTTTTTTTACTGAGCTTTGTTTCCTTCTTTCCTGTGATCTGAGTCTCTCTAAATGTTTATGGATTCCTCTTCTAATTCTTATTCTTATCTTCTCCTAGCATAGTGACTTTACACTACTGATATGCTCTCAAAGGGTTCGAAGTTAATATCCCTTATCTTATTAATTCCAGGGTGGGTATTCTTCTTTCTTGCATGGATAGGTCCTTCAAACCTTCTTGCGTTCTTTCAACCTTGACAACTAATTATCTTTCCCTCTGTTGCTTCAACTTATCTTCTCATTCTTCTATTAGTCGGTCTATTTTTCTAGCTATGAAATCCCTTAGTTTTTTCTTTTTCTTTTATGTAGCTTCTTCCTCTTCTTTCCTTCTGATATGATCCTTTTCAATCCAGGTCTTACCTAATAAAAGTGGGAAATGGGCATTGTTCTCAACAAACTTAATGACTTCAAATTCTTCTTCAGTCGATGTTTCGTGAATAATAATAGGTACATTAGTAACTCTTCCACATAAGGTTATCATCTTTCCCTTAAACAAGCCTATCCTTCCCAATGAAGGTACCACGGTAGGATTTCCTAAAATTTTCCAAGTGTATTCTGTCATAATATTCACTTGTGTTTCTTCATCCAAGACACAGTCTATGTTGAAGTCTCCTATTCTTGCAATTATGCATTGTTTTACTTTCAGGATCTCTGGTAAACTGACATATTTGTGATCATTCATCATTTCTTTCAATTGTACTAATGTAGTTTGAACTTTCTGTGATTCTTTCTCTTTATGATTCTCTAACATTCTCTTAGTCTCTTGAATACCTTCATAGTTTCCTTGTCTCATGGTCATTCTTTCAACTTTAGCAATCATCCTTGGACAATCCTCAACCTCATGACCAACAATTTTACAACAAAGACAAATAGGACCTATACCAGGGCATTCCTTAGAAAGGTGTTCCGGTACTCTGCAGTTATAACATAGTGTCAATCCTCTCTTTCTCTTGTATGTTCCCCAACCTCTTTTGTACTACGCACTTGGATCACAGTGTTGGGCCTGCAGTCTGCAAAAATTATTTCTAGCTTCTTACATCCACTTATTAGTCCAAAAATTCTTTCTATAAATAGGAATAAAATATCTTTTTTCATTTCTATTAGCTTTACTTAGATCAACTCTTTCTTCCAACTGCTCCCTAGATTTCAGACTAGGACAAAATCTATTAAACATACTTAAATTCATGCTTTCAGAACAAAAAATTTCACTTATTTTACTCTTATCAAAGCACAAAGCTTTACCTCTTTTAAGATATTACCTCTTTTCTTCAAATTAGATTTCTTTCTTAGCACAGAGCTTCAGAATTCAAGTAGAGTATTGCACACTTTAGCAACAAATCTATGCACAAAGCTTCTATTTTCTTTACTTCAGTTCCCATCAATCACAGTTTCAGGTCCCGACAACAGAACCATTTGTTGGCATAGGGGAAGACCTTGTTGGGTATGTGTTATATTCTTTGCATGTGTGTGTGTGTGGGTGCGTCAGATACGACAACTGCGTCTGACGATCCCTTCACCTAGAGCTCTGCCGTTGCGTCGGGCGCTTCCTAGGGGGGTCCCAGGGGGGGGCAGGTATGCCCCCCCTTGGTTACGCGCAGCGTTCGGCACTGGGCGGTAGCCCGGGGCCGACGGGGTTCGGGGCAACACCCCGAGGTTACACGTAGCGTTCGGGGCAGCGCCCCGAAAATTTTTTTGGGGCGGTTTTTGCTTCTTTTAGCGGATTTTGCTATTTTTAGTTGATTTGTAAATTAATCCCGGATTAAGGGATTAGGGTTTTGGTATCTACGGAATACCTAAAAACATTGTATATATTGTATGGCGAATGG
>JZKD02S2039355.1:129206-185246 GCA_000966675.3 Picea glauca | reverse complement strand
CATGTATCAATGACAACTCATTGATCCATATTCATCAATGCATCATATCAATGATCCATCTTTATCAATTGGTTTCCACTTGGACATCTATCATTCTCATCAAGGGCATCATATCGATGATCCATCTTTATCAATCAATTACTTGACATCAATCAATGACATCAATCAAACCAAACCATTTTCATCAATGACATATGATCCAACAATATCCCACATAATCAAACCATTGGCATCAATGACAAGATGATCCAACACATCGATGGTCGGGGTTCGACAGATTTTGCAAGTAGTCTTGGTTTTCCAAGAGAATTATCTAATGGCTCATGATAGATGATCGAGCGTCAAGAAGATTCATGATAAATATTGGTTTTCTAAGATAATTCTTCAATGGTCGATGGATGATGATTGGACATCAGGGAGATTCACAAGAATTTGGTTTGCAAAGAGAAACAGTCGATGGTCGACGACCAATGATCAGGCATCGGGGAGATCAGTGGGTAAGTTTCGTTTACAATAAGAAATATTTTATTTTCGATCATAGATGGAGAACATATCAATGGTAAATATTTATTCTGATTGGGGATCGACGACTGATATTAAAGGACTATTCAAACACTAAAAAAATCAAATTTCTATGAATTTTTTGGGGTTTTTGAAGGTCATTAACTTGCGAGGAGATATTGAGGTCATAAACGAAGTTTTTAGGCAATCAAAACCCACGAGAAAAGTGTGCACCAAGGTACACTATGTATCTATAGCTTAAATAAAATAACTTGGAGAGAAATATCCAATGAGCTATTATGGGCGCAAAACAAAGCTCATATGAGAAAGTTATAGTTGAAATAGTTAAGGTGAAATTTTGACACCATTTTACTTCCAAAGGGAATAACTCCTTTCTCATAAGTTTGTTTGAGGAAAAATATCATTCTATGGAAGTATTATGAACCATATAAGACATCCATATATCCATATATCCATATTTCTTATCTAGGCATGTAAACATTTGCGGAAAGATAAATCAAACACATGTAGCATGCATGGATAAATTGGGAAAAATAGTCAAAACGTCTCCAAACCATAACTTTCAAGTCAAAGTTCCTATTGGAGAAAACAAATAGTCATTGGAAAGGTATTGAGAAGGATAAGACATTTATCTACCCAAAATTTTGAATTGGGTGCTAAAAGTTTCTCAAAGAGTAATAAAGTAATTATGTAGCAGTAAGAAAGTGGAAATTGTAGCATGTGAATGTTGTAAATTTTCGCTCAAAACTTAGAATGAGGAATGAGTACATCCATTGGAGAGAAATTTAAAAGAAGAATTTGTTTAAGGAATCATATTCTGACTTGGTGCATTGTGTTCTTCATAAATTGATTTCAAGAATAACCCGTAATCTAATTAATACATATTTTGGAATATGCTTAATTCTAACAACAATTGTTGCATGCACATTCTTACAGAATAAGAGATACAAAAATAAGACTTTAGTTCCTATATGAGAACTAGAATTATGGATTATACACAAGAGTCTTACAGCCGCGAAGAAGATATCAGAGGTATCCATGTCAGCATGGGTAATGTTGAGACTGAGACTAATGGGAGAAGAGACAAGTAGGCATTGTAACTATGACAAGCCTACAAAAATAAGTGCAGAGTTATCATGTTGATAATGAAAAAAATCATGAAATATTAGGAGGAGATAATTCAAATCCTGAATATGTTGTATAAGCAAGTCAACAAAGATTGGGGCACAAAACAAGAAGATAGTGCTAGAAAATTTGAAACATCTAGATCTCATAATAGGAGAGGTGATCATGGAGGATCTAGATGGTCAAGGAGTATTAACAGGCATCAAAACTCCCTAAGGAAATCAACCTGAAGAGCATATGCACATTCAAGGTCGAAAATTAGACCAAGTATGTCTCTGTTTAGACATCAAAGAAGGAGACATGGATCAGATAGCTTGCAATGGAAGATGAGGAAAATCAAGCCACCATCTTTTGATGGAGAGAATAAGAAAGGAGAATATGAAGAACCATGGTTGTTGGGAATAAGGAAATATTTCTAGTTGCATGACTACTCATCAAATGCAGAAGCCAAAATTGTAGCTACCACCTCCAAAAAAAGGCATTTATGTGGTGGGATCGACTGAAGCAGGTTAAGCACCTTGCTGAAAAGAGAATTTCTTGGAAGCAGTTCAAGAAATATTTTCAACAACCATACTTGTCAGAGCAATATTAAGACAAGAACATAAAATTCTATTTACCTTTAACCATATTCTAAAGTTACAAAGAATATTTTTTTCTATGCGAAAATATTAGTTTTTCTTTTCTTAATACTCCACATTATTTTAGCTAAGCTAATTCATCAAAAAATGAATTACCCACTGGAAAATGAATTACTCATTGGAAAATAAAATAAGTTAAGCTAACTAAGGTGAGTTTAAACCATTTTTTTCATGTATTAAAAAAAAAATCCCTAAATTAAGGAAAATTAGAAATTGTGTATCAATTGTTTAACTCCCACTTACTAAATCTATTCACAATCAATGAATAGAAGGATCAAAATCCATAATAAGATAAATCATTTAACTCCCACTTGCTACGATGTTTGGGAAAAACAACACCCATAAGATTGGAGGCTAAGATAACATGGAACATGAGTTAGAGAAAGAACCCTGCATTTTTTAATATTTTTCTTGCCAAATCGATGGATAGAAGGCGGCTGGAGACAAAAGACGAGTTAGAGAAAAATCATAGTTTCCAAATTGATGAAGAAAATGTAGCTAGAGCTAGAGGAAGAGTTAGAGTGGATGAATTAGAGAAATAAGCATACGTTTTTCCCCATTTTGTCTTTCAAATCGATGAAGACGAGTCAGAGTGGACGAATTAGAGAAATAAATGCGTACTCGCCCCCATCTTTTTTTACAAATCGATGAATAAAAGGCAGTTGGATATGGAGGATGGATTAGAGAAACAACCCACTTTCCAAATACATGAACCAAAGGAATATGGAGACGAACGATGATCCATAGAAATTGCTCGTGTTTTTTCAAAGCATTTTTCATTCCAATCTGTGTGCTAAATCGACTAAACCAACAAGGAGGGTTTTATTTTCATTTTCAAAAAGGTAGAGAGAAACAAGGGAAGAGGTTGGCTCCATTATTGGCAAGAACCAATGAGAAAGAAGGGTAGAAAACCACTTAATTATTGGAAACACGAAGTGAGAAAGGAGGGAGTCGAAGAAATTAAATTTTGGTGTGATAATGAATTTCATGGTTAGGTTTTTTGGAGGTAATTGGAATTGTGAAAATTTTAAAGAGTTTTGGAATTGCAATTTTTTTCACTATAATATGGAGGAGTTTCATAGTTTGGAGCAAGGAAGAAGTGATGAATTCCAACCAGATACGCGTTTGCAACCAACTACATGATGTTGCATGGAGAACCATGTTCAATGTTTTATTTTTTCATTGAAATATGAATATCAAAGATAATTTATGTTTTTATGCTACATCTGCATATTTTTTTATGGTTAATGAATACAACTAATTTTATATACAACTCATCAATGATGTCATCTTCATGCCCTCTTCCACCTCAAACGTATCCTTTCCAACTATAAATTCTTGCAAATGGATTCTTTCAAAAGATCTAGAGGAAGAAAGACAATCTTACTTGAGTCATAGGTTAAGTAGCATTAACCATTGTGTAACTACCACTCCATTTCAGACCACAAAATTTGGAAATGAATTTTACTATCCTTCTTGAACTGTGGCCTTCTGTTTTTTATTTCTAAAATTTTATAAAATAGTTGTATTTCCAAGGCATGTAATTTTAGGCATAGGCTAGGACCTCTATATTTATTTAAGTAAATGTTTTGTACAAAATTGTTGTTATGTTTGTGGTGTTCTCCCACACATGAATGATATATTAAACAATTTTTATTTCCCTTTTGACAATATTTTATTCATTGTTTCCTTTTACCAAGGTACATTTTCTCTTATTAAGTGTTGATGTTTGGAAAACATCGGGAAGACATTCTCTTAGATTAATAATTAATAATATAATTATTGATTATTAAATACTATATATAATAAGTAAATGATAATAATAAATAGTTATTGATTATCCAAGGGACACATCATTTCATGGATGGTCACCATATTTTCCCATATATGTAACACTCATCATTGTAATAATATATCGATCATATCTCATATGAAGAAAAACCATGGTATTAGAGTGGGACTGGGCTTGACTCCTTCACAGGTGGGCCCAGGAAAATGAGAGTAGACTAAAACATTGGGAGTGTTAAATTTGTGGGGTTGTTACAATCTCTACATACAACATATTTACTTTTTACTACTACCTAAATTATAGAAATAATTCCATAAATTATGGTGGGCAGTAATTTCTAGTAAAAATGTCTAATTACCTAAATATGAGGAATGTATTG
This sequence comes from Picea glauca, assembly GCA_000966675.3. Lineage (NCBI taxonomy): Eukaryota > Viridiplantae > Streptophyta > Pinopsida > Pinales > Pinaceae > Picea > Picea glauca. The sequence continues at coordinate 180,793 of JZKD02S2039355.1, read as the reverse complement.
CATATTTACTTCTACTTATATTCATGCAAAGAATCGCATGAATTATGAAGGAACAATTTAACAAAATCAAATACTATGTGGATGGATTATAACCAAATTAATCTTTAGGTAGTTACCAAAGGTATTCTCCAACTATTTATAAGAAAGAAAATTTAATTTAATTTTAAATTTAATTTTCAAAGACACATGTCTTTTTTGGATCAATCTAATATTACTGTAAAAAGACACACATACTTTTTCTCTCTCACACGTGGGATAAGTGATCTAAGGAAGAGACTAAGAAATTTAAATTTTTCGAGTTACTTAGTGATGTTCTAGTGTTTACTAAAGTAATATCGTATATCGTTGGAAGTAATTATCCCTTGTAGAAAATTGTGTTTGTTTAATTTAACACTAGAAAATCAACATGGTTAGTCATATGCCATCGAGTATATGATGGATGTGTGTTGGTATCCATATGACATCGAGTATATGATGGATGTGTGTTGGTATCCGTATGACATCGAGTATATGATGGATGTGTGTTGGTAGTTGTATGACATCAAGTATATGATGGATGTGTGTTGGTAGTTGTATGACATCGAGTATATGTTGGATGTGTTTTGGTAGCCATATGACATCGAGTATATGATGTATGTTTGTTGGTCATAGTAGAAGAAATATTATTTGGAGGGTCACTGTATATAGTTGTGCAAAAGATAAATTTATCTCCTTTAGGAGATATTTTTTTTGTGTTCTTGTCTCTTGTTCTAAGAAGTTCATAGGTAATATCTCTGAGAAGGATCCATAATGAAGATTGAAGGAGGTAGACATGGAGGGAAATACCTTCTAACATGATATCAAGGAGAGACATTGACAAACGTGAGTCTCAGAGACATGAAGTCTTCAGGAGCAATGTACCTCCCGGGACGGGACCATGCCAGATAGCAGAGATAGTTACAATGATCATGGATACAACAAGTCAAGACTGACTATAGAACAACTATGGTAGATCTAGTAGATGAGGAAAAAAAATTATGATACTCAGAAGGAGAAGGTGTAGCATTCCCAATACATGATTTGGGCCATGATATGTTGAGGAAGCAGGCATGACATTAGTTCCAGTGTATGCAGAGGCACTCCCAGAGAGGGAGGCGGTACTACATCCAGAAGGAGAATATATTGAGTTACCTCCATAGAAGGAGAAAGAGCTACCTTCAGTGTCAAAGGGAGCAGAGACAGAGGAGGATTCAGCTCCATCTCCAGAGGGAGTGTTGATTTTTTTCAGCTTCCTGAGACATTGGTTTCATGAGGGAACCTCGATATATAGAGTATGGTCCAAGATGACTTAGCATGATCAACATTTACCTATGTTTACGTGGGAAAAGGAATCCATAACTACAGTGTATTTTCAAAACATAAGTCCTCATAAGAATTTGAGGAACATGTCGCTCGAGGAGGCCTTCACCAGAGTGAAGCCTGAGGTTGGACACTTCAGGATATTTGGGTGTCCAGTATACATTCATGTACCCAAGGAGAAAAGGATCAAGATATACCCTTAAGGTAGAAAGGGTACATCTGTGGGGTACAATGAGACTTTGAATTCATATTGGATCTACATCCTTGGTCAGAGGAAGATCGAGGTGAGAAGAGATTTTACATTTGAGGAGGATTTATCCTTTAAGATATCAAGAGGATCTTGTAGCTCCAGTTGATGTTCCCAAATATATTGTAGTAGTTCAGAAAAGACTTACATGGACTCATCGGACTCTGTAGGAGGAAGAAGGATATGAAACTCCTTCTGATGCCTTCTAAGTGAGAAAAAGAACTCAGAGATATTCATGCTATGCCATAGCTATGAGCCACATAATTCATTTTGAACCTTCCTGTTATGAGGAGGAAACTAGTCATCCAGTATGGAGAGATGTCATGATCGAGGAGTATCAATCCATCATGAAGAATTGTGTGTGGGTTATTGTTTCAAGACCTAAGGGGATGTAGTGACTTCCAAATGGATCTACAAGATCAAACACATAGTTTACGAGAGCACTCAGAGGCACAAAATTTGATTTGTTGCTAGAGGATTCTCTCATGTGGAGGGAATAGATTAGGAGGAGACATTTTCTCTTGTTGCTTGATACACTTATAATTGGATGATTATTTCCCCTACAACATCCATGGGTTGGAGAGTACATCAGATGGATGTAAAGACAACCTTTCTCAATGGAGATATTGAGGAAGAAGTATACATCAAGCATCTAGATTGTTTCATGATACATGAGAAGGAGTCTCATACGTGTAGGTTGAAGAAGGCCTTGTATGGACTCAAAAAACCAACTCAATCTTGGTATGCGAGGATTGATGGACACTTGATGATTTTGGGCTTCAACAAAATTGTTTTCGATCCCAACCTGTACTATAAGACTGTTAATGGTGAGTCCTTGATTTTGGTCCTCTACATTGATGATTTATTCCTCACCGGTACATAGATCCTTATTGTTGAATGCAAGTATGTGTTGGCCTCTAAATTTGAGATGAAGGACCTTTATATGGTGCACTACTTCTTGGGACTAGAGGTATGGAAAAGAACTAATGAGATTTTCCTAAGTCAGGAGAAGTACATAGTTGATATATTGAAGAAGTTTGGGATGCTAAACTTGAATCCCGTGGCTACACCGATGGTGACGAATTTGAAGAAACTAAGTGTTTCTTCTTATGATTCTGACGAAATTGATCCAAATCTATACATAAAGCTGATTGGATCATTGATGTATCTGGTTAACACCAGACCAAATATTTGTTATGTAGTGAGTACACTTAGCCAGTTTATGAGTGAGCGGAGACATACATAATGGATTGTTGCGAAGCATGTGTTGAGATACCTGCGAGGAATAATTGGAAATGGTATGAGATTGCAGAGATATACTGACTCTGATTGGGCAGGGAGCACAATGGACAAGAAGAGAACATATGGGTGTTGCTTCACTTTGAGATCTGCCATGTTTCCCTGGTGTAGCAAGAAGCAAAATCATGTGGCATTGAGCATCGTAGAATTAGAGTACATTACATTGAGTGTGGCATTCTGCGAAGCAGTATAGCTTCACAAGCTCCGTATAGATTTATTTGGACATGTGTTGGATTCCACTATTATTCCGAGACATGGTGCAGAGGAAGGAAGTATTGGTGCAATACCTTCCTACACATGAGCAATATATTGATGTTCTTACCAAACCAGAACGAAGTTCAAGTAATTTTGTGATAGAATTGGCGTGGAAAAGAATGCTTCCGTTGCTGAGAGGAAGTGTTGATGTCTCAACATCGGGCGGACCTTCTCCTAGATTGGGCTGCAGACCAAGGGATATAGGATACACTTATCATAAAGGTTCACTTGTGGTAAATGGTCCCAAGCATAGTCCTTCCTTGATCATGACAAGGAATAATATGGACTCGAGGTGCTTGAAGTGATTTCCATGTCTTAGTTAGCATCAGGTTGACATTCACTCACAGGTTTGTACCTGTGATGAAAGATCCTAGTGTGGTATTTGTCTTAGTCATGGTGATTTGACAAGGAATGATAAAGGCTCAATATGTTATATTCTATTACATGCAGACCCAGAGTGATCCTGATCTCAGAGAGAGTCAATTGGCTCAAAAGGGAGAGCCGCAGAAGGAGTTTCTCCTTAGTTTAGGTGGGAGAGAGACGTCTCCCAAGACTGAAAGACAAGTGTCATGAGTTTAGGGTGAAGTTTGTATACTTCATAGACAAGTTTGGCATGATGAAAAATTTCTCCCTCGTTGAGAGGGAGTGTTGATGTTTGGACAACATCGAGAATAAATTATCTTATATTAATAATTAATAATATAATTATTAATTATTAAATACTATATATAATAAGTAAATGTTAATAATAAATAGTTATTGATTATCCAAGGGATGCATCCTTTCATGGATGGTCACCATATGTTCCCTATATATGGAACACTCATCATTGTAATAATATATCGATCATATCTCATATGAGGAAAAAACAACATTAAGAAGTTCCAAATGTACTTAGGATTGTCATTGATCTACTTTTCTAGTCATTTTTTGGATATTAATAAAATTTATATTATGAAAATGAACCCGAGAACCTATAGATGAAAGATGTCATTAAGTGAATGCAACAATGGACATGATAAACTACAAGATTTGTCTATCCTCCCCTAAAGAGGGTTGTTGTAGAATTTTTCAAACCATACAATATCCTCTTTCTTAAAAACTCCTATGTTGCCACGTGAGAGTATATACTTCTATTCACACTCCTACTACTAACTCATTTGACTTGAGGGTTGTATCAGATGGATGAAAAATTTTCATAAGGGGGTCATAATATGCACTTTTTTCCTTAAGGGGATACTCATTCCATAAGCCATAATAACCATTTATGGGCCACCAACCATGTTATTTGTTCCAAAATTTCCGGAAAGTCTCCACTAAGGAATGTAAGTGATAGATACATACTGATATTGTATCTTTTCCTAGCCATAAGTTTTTTTGTCGGGACTTGTATCCAGAATTCTAGCACTTTTATTTGTATATAATTGTCCACAATTTTATTTACATAAAGGTAAGTTTCATCAAGATTAAATGCAAAATGTTATGCCCCCTTAATTGATCCTTCCCTAATTTCCAAACAGATCAGATTACCTCTTCCCATGTCCACACATACTTTAGTAGTATCAACTACTTCTACCATTGTTGAAAGTGCATGGGGCATTTTCCAATAAATCACACTTAGAGATGGCTCATTCAAATTTCTCACAAAATTGATAGCTACTTGAGTGAAATGAACATTATATCTAATTCCTTGTGTTTCTAGATTAAAAAAAGGCATCCAATATGTCAAGGGTTGAAATTTGGGATGGACAAACTATTTTTACACTAGGATATTTGGCTAAATAATTGCTTGTTAACATCGTTCAGTCTTGTATGAAAAGGAACCTCCGTGAATTTCACAAAATAGTTTAGCACGTACCTCTTGAAATCATCAACACAACAATTCACAAGAATCAAGGAAATTCACAAGCATTTGGTTTGAAAAGAGAAACGATCGATGGTCGATGACCAATGATCGGGCATCGGGGAGATCGGTGGGTAAGTTTGGTTTACAATAAGAAATATTTGATTTTCGATCATCGATGGAGAGCGGATCAATGGTCAAGATTTATTCTGATTGGGGATCGACAATTGATAATAAAGGACTGTTCAAACACTAAAAAAATCAAATTTCTATGAATTTTTCAGATTTTTGAAGGTCATTAACTTGTGAGGCGATTTTGAGGTCCTAAACAAAGTTTTTAGGAAATCAAATCCCACGAGAAAAGTGTGCACCAATGTACACTATGTATCTGTATATTAAATCAAATAACTTGGAGAGAACTATTCAATGAGCTATTATGGGCGCAAAACAAAGCTCATATGAGAAAGTTATAGTTGAAACAATTAAGGCGAAATTTTAACACCATTTTACTTCCAAAGGGATTAAATCCTTTCCCATAAGCCCGTTTGAGGCACAATATCATTCTATGGAAATATTATGAACCATATAATACATCCATGTATCCATATTTTGGATCTAGGTATGTAAACATTTGCGGAAAGATAAATAAGACACCTGTAGCATGTCGGAATAAATTGGGAAAAATAGTAAAAAATTCTCTGGACATTAACTTTCAACACAAAGTTCCTATTGGAGAAAACGAATAGTCATTGGAAAGGTATTGAGGAGGATTAGACATCTATCCACACATAATTTTGAATTGGGTGCTAAAATTTTCTCAGAGATTAATAAAGTAATTTTGTAGCAATAAGAAAGTGGAAATTGCAGCATGTGAATATTGTAACTTTTCGCTCAGAACTTAGAATGAGAAATGGGTACATCCATTGGAGAGATATTTAGAAAAATAATTTGTTTAAGGAATCATATTCTGACTTGGTGCAATGCATTCTTCATAAATTGATTTGAAGAATAACCTGTAATCTAATTAATACATATTTTGGAATATGCTTAATTCTAACAACAATTATTGCATGCACATTCTTGTAGAATTATAGATACAAAAATAATACTTTAGTTCTTATATGAGAACTAGAAATATGGATTATACACAAGAGTCTTACAACCATGAAGAAGATATCAGAGGTATTCATGTCATCATGGGTAATGTTGAGACTGATACTAATGGGAGAAAAGACAGGTACACGCCTGTAACTATGAGAAGCCTGCAAAAATAAGTGCAGAGCTATCATGTTGATAATGAAAAAATCATGAAATATCAGGAGGAGATACTTCAAAGCCTAAATATGTTGTAGAAGAAAGTCAACAAAGATTGGGGAAAAAAACAAGAAGATAGTGCCAGACAATTGGAAAGATCTAGATCTCATGATAGGAGAGATGATCATGGAGGATCTAGATGGTCAAGGAGTATTAACATGCATCAAAACTACCCAGGGCACTCAACTTGAAGAGCATATGCACATTCAAGGTTGAAAAGTAGACAAAGTATGTCTCTGATTAGACATAAAAGAAGGAGACATGGATCAGATAGCTTGCAATGAAAGATGAGGAAAATCATGCCACCATATTTTGATGGAGAGAACAAGAAAGGAGAATATGTAGAAGCATGGTTGTTGGGAATGAGGAAATATTTCTAGTTACATGACTAATCATCAGATGCAGAAGCCAGAATTGCAGCTACCACCTTCAAGGAAAGGCATATATGTTGTGGGATTGACTGAAGCAAGTTAAGCACCTTGATGAAAAGAGAATTTCTTGGAAGCAGTTCAAGAAATATTTTCAGAAACCATACTTGTCAGAGAAATATTAAGACAAGAACATAACATTCTATTTACCTTTAACCATATCCTGAAGTTACAAAGAAGATTATTTTCTATGTGAAAAGATTATTTTTTCTTTTCTTAATACTTCACATTATTTTAGCTAAGCTAATTCATCGGAAAATGAAATACCCACCGGAAAATGACTTACTCATCAGAAAATAAAATAAGTTAATCCAACTACGTTGAGTTTAAACCATTTTTTCATGTATTAAAACAATATTTTCCCTAAATTAAGGGAAATTAGAAATTGTGTATCAATTGTTTAACTCCCACTTACTAAATCTATTCACAATCAATGAATAGAAGGATCAAAAGCCATGATGAGATAAATCATTTAACTCCCACTTTCTACGAGGTTTGGGAAAAACAACATCCATAAGATTGGAGGCTAAGATAAGATGGAACATGAGTTAGAGAAAGAATCCTGGATTTTTAATATTTGTCTTGCCAAATTGATGGATAGAAGGCGACTGGAGACAGAAGATGAGTTAGATAAAAACCACAGTTGCCAAATCAATGAAGAAAATGTGGCTGGAGATAGAGGATGAGTTAGAGTGGATGAATTAGAGAAACAATCATACATTTTTCCCCATTTTCTTTTCCAAATCGATGACGATGAGTCAGAGTGGACGAATTAGAGAAAGAAATGTGTCCCCCCTTTTGTTTCCAAATTGATGAACATAAGGATGTTGGAGATGAAGGAAGTATTAGAGAAACAAACCACTTTCCAAATAGATGAACCAAAGGAATATGGAGACGAAGGACGAGCCAGAGAAATTGCCTGTGTTTTTTCCAAGCATGTTTCATTCCAATCTGTGCGCTAAAACGATTAAACCAGCAAGGAGGGTTTTATTTTCATTTTCAAACAGGTAGAGACAAATAAGGGAAGAGGTTGGCTCAATTATTGGCAAGAACCAGTGATAAAGAAGGGTAGAAAGCCACTTAATTATTGGAAACAAGAAGTGAGAAAGGAGGGAGTAGAAGAAATCAAATTTTGGAGTGATAATGAATTTCATGGTTAGGTTTTTTGGAGGTAATTGGAATTGCAATTTTTTTTACTATAAAATGGAGGAGTTTCATAATTTGGAGCAAGGAAGAAGAGACTTGATATTATTAATTAATTGAGAAATAATGCTTCGGAGTTTCCCATGCAGTTTGTTTTGGACGGATGACATTGAGTACCATGTTTGAAAGTCTTTTTTAAAATGAATTTTGTCATACCTATATCTATAGGTTATTCAAGAAATAATAAATAAATATGTTAATATTTATTTTAAGTAAATAATTAAAATTTTAATATAATAATTAATTATATATAGTATTTGGTAGAATTGGTAACTAAAGTGGCCTAATATTTACTTGACACGAGTCGATTTTGATTGCTACCACTATAATAATCAAGTACACTCATGTGAGATATATAAGATTAATAAAGGTTTGAACCAACTACTTAATAAAAAGTGTCTTAACAACCAAACAATCTACACCCCAAAAGACTTTAGTTATATATTTTAATATAAAATAAATATATAATATTTTTTATAAATTAAAATATTAAAAAATTATTATTATAAAAAATAAAATTTATTAATATTTAATATATATATAACTCAATCATAACATCATTTTAATACAAATATTTCAAGTAATAAAAAATTATCTTAATTATTAACACTAACATTATATCATATGATATAAATATTTTTAGAGATGAAAAAATTATATCATAATTTTAGTTTAATCTTTATAAATGTTTCATAAATTATTAAAATGAATCTGCCACTATTTTTCACTCATCTTTAAATGAGTAATAGGGTTCAACAAAAGATCTTTATGGATTTTTGATGAACTATTAAAATGAATCTACCTGGATTTTTCGCTCAAACCAGTATTAAGGGTTCAACAAAAAGTTTCTTTCGGTTAAGTTTTTAAATAATGTATAGAAAGTAGTTATACTAAGAAACTATATAGAATTGTGTAACAAGTTTCTTCTTTAGAGTTTCTTTAACATGAAGAGAGGATTAAGCAAGCTCTTTACTTAAACATGAAGTATTAATGGTTCAACAAAAATATTATTTGATTTAAGTTTCTCAATAATGTATAATGAGTGGTTATACTAAAAAATAGAATTGTGTAATAAGTTTCTTCTTTAAAATTTCTTTAACATGAAGAGAGGATTAAGCAAGCTCTTTACTTAAACATGAAATATTAAGGGTTCAACAAAAATATTATTTGATTTAAATCTCTCAATAATGTATAATGAATGGTTATACTAAAAAAAATATAGATATGTGTAATAGGTTTTTCCTTTAGAGTTTCTTTAAACATGAAGTGAGGATTAAGAAAACTCTTTCCTCGTTGAACAAGAAAAATTGATTCTCTCTTTATTATATTTAACAAAGGATAAACACTTATATATATATATGTTTTGTTTTTTATATTTTTAATAATTATAAAATAGAAAAATAATTATTAAATAAAAGTATAAACATTTAACATATATATTTTTATCAATATAATAAAATAAAATAAAAAATATATATTATAAATTGATCAGTTTTGATTAAACTTCATATAAAATATAAAACTTGAAAAAATAAATGAAATTTCATAAATAAAAAATTGGACTTTTATAGAATTTGTTAAATTGTTTTCAAAAAAATATTAAAATAAAAATATACAAGATTAGTTACATTGATGTATTATCTAAAAAGAAAATTAGAAGAGCTAACTCTTGGTATGATAACACATGTAAAATTGTTAGGAAAGTCATTACGATGCTTCTAATGAATCCTTAAAGTCCAAAAGATAAATACATTAAAAGGAAAAAAGACACTACATAAATAAAAAGCAAGAGAAAATTTTACACCTATCTAAGCTAGATCCTAAGAAATTTTGGAGGCAAAGTCTCATTGGTAAAACTAAATATAATAATATGATTCCAAATAATATGATTTTCTTGAGGGACTAGAATAACTACCTTAAAAATATTTACCAATATCGTAATGTGATGGACAACATTCCAAATGTTTCTACATAGGTTGAAGATTTTTTCTATAGAAGACATAAATCTTGGGGTTAAGTGACTCACAGAAGGGAAAGCTAAGGACATCAAAGGCTACCAAACTAAAATATTAAAAATTGGAAGGCCTATTCTCATCCCTCACATACACTATATTATCACTATAACAATTTTATGTGGAATCCAAGTCTCGGTACTTAGCAAGCGGCTAAATTGGTGTAGAGGTGCAACAAACTGGAGGACAATGCCATATCTAGCAGACGGGGCTAAATATCGCAGAATTGTGAAGTTGACGGGACTTGGTGGGTCATGGATCGTGGTCACCGCAAATCAACGGTTGTGGAGCATATCAGGCCAAGAACTAGTGTGGGGGATAAGATCTTGAAAGTGGGCTGATAAGAATACCATGGTTTCTTCTTGAGGGCACATGGCGCCTCCGGATGCATATCGGGGGGAAACATGGGTGAGCTTGAAACCACTCAATCGCTCCTCAAAATCTCGTGTCAAATGTCATTCAATTAGTTAAATCCAAAGTTCACGTGGGGAAAGGGAAAGTTGACGGCCAGTCAAATCATCTCGAGACACTTGTGTGGGTGCCATTCATCCGTTAGATGTCAGGTGAGTGACACCAAAAAAATGATTCGAAGGCTCATCATTTGAAATCAATGGCCAAACGTGATAATCCATTATCCCTGCAAGGACTTTCATCAGTAGCCCATGATTAGCACTCAATGACGATTGTCATTCAAAACATGGGTGATATTACTATGTTTATGGCGATTAAAGTTTTATTCCAGAATGGGGTAACCGCAAATCGAATTGTTCGTCTAATTCTTATACGGCTAAGGGAGATAATCTTGTGCTTCCTAGAGAACCATAGGAAACCGAGAAGATAGATCCAACAGCCTTTAGCAAACCAGTGTATTCAAATAATCTAACAAAATTATCAATGAAGAAGAAAGAAAAGCTTGCTATACGAATACTGGCAACAACATTTCATACAAAATATGCAGATGAACCCAGGTCAAGAGAAGAAATCAGATTCAATCCTATCATGAAGGATTTGATCATCAATGGATATGTAGACAACAAGAGTAAAAGGAGAAAGAAACGGGAGAAGGAGATTAAAGCTGAAATGGTTGAGGGTACTGGAGAAAACCAGCCTGATTGGCTTGATACTTTAAAGGAAGAGATTGCAAACCTGAAATAGATTTCAAGCTAAATTAAGTATGTTTCAGGGAATTTTGTGATGATGCAGACAGGTGGCATTCAGTGTAAAAAATATCCAATATGTCAGTTTTTTGTTTATAATGCTCCCTAGAAAGTAGGAGTTCGGCTTTGACACATTACACCCTCTGTCACCAATGTCTATTTTTGGGATCTTGGACAAGATGAATCATTTTGGGTCTCACATTTAATTTATCTATATATATACTGTTGAAAAGATAAATAAAGGGTTGGACTTACCGGAGAGGGGCCTCCCCTCATAGCAGGAGAACTTTGTAATTTTCTTATGAATTTTAATATAAGAAGATAAGGTGTTCTCAGATAGCCGAGATTCATCATAGTGTTGATGTTCAATATGTTTTCATGTATTTCATATTCATGAATGTGTTTTTTTTGCTAGTAATAGAAGGAATTCACCCTGTTTGTGCTCCTTCTCACATCGATTATACTTGTTATGTGTTTATTAGTTTCTGGTTCAAAATCCACTCGTGATGGGTGCTCTTCTTGTAGTAGCCAACCTTCATGTTTCTTCTTCTAATGCTATACCAAGAGATTCTCCCTCTATAAGACACATCTTGTTGATAGTAGTATTTTCTTTCTTTTCCGTTGCCATCTCATATTACTTAGTTGGTTGAATATCATACCTATTTTGCCTTTGTTCCCTCTAGAAATACCTAGCTTATAATTCTTCATACGTTTCAGGAATGGACCCCATTTCCCAATGGCCCTGCTGTTTTGTTTTGTCCTACCACCTTCAAATTCTACACCTTGGCAGAAAGTGACCTCCGTGCACGCATTGCCAGATATTTCAAATACCTCAAATAGTTGTATGTCCAAGAGATCCCTCTCTGTTTGGAAGGGTCATAATCTAACCCAAAGCTGGTTGAAACAGTTACCGCTGTCGTTTGTCTATCAACCGGACAAAATTTACAGAGTGCTAACATTCTGGCACTGTTGTTGGGGAAGGAAACTGAAATGTTCCTTGGGAAAGAACAACATAGTTGATTTATAAGGTCAGAGAGAAGAAGACACTTAGACACATATTTGTTGTATTCCTTCTTTGGCAACTCCAGACATCAAAAAATCAGTTTGAAGGTGATTCCAGTGGTAGAAGAATCTAAAAAGTTAAATTTTCACTGGCGAATCCACTATCCAAAGACTCAGTAGCCTAAAGATTTTATTGGCGACTCCATTCAAGATTCAAATGTGATTCAAAAACTCCAATGGAATATGAGATCCCTTGACAAAGGTATGAAAGGACATCATGGGAGAAAATAAGTACCTAAAGTTGAGTTTTTCCAAGACATAATATTTTTTGTTATTAATTACCTTTTGTCTTTTCTTGAACATGCTAAACAATTTTTTCTTCACATGTTGCATGCGAATGATGATCATGATAATATTTAAATTTAATATCCTCCTCTTAAATTTATACAGATATCTCCTCAATTTATCACTGATTTTGATCAAAATCTCCCATCTGAGCCATGTGATAACCATGACCAAGTTGATGAGCTTCATGAAAGAAAGGTTGATATTTAACGTCCTATACTTGATCCAATACGTTCCAAGACTCATCACAGATACAGACCCTTAAAATTACCCCACATCCTTCATAATTTTGCTCCAAAGCACTATGAATACCTACCTGTGTTTGATGGGGAACATAGTGCCATCACAGCTGAAAAACACATCCAAGAATTTGAGCATTTTATAGTTTTATTTGAGATTGACCATGATGATGTTTGTATTAGGGATTTATCTCAATCCTTGAAAGGAGATACCAAAGAATGGTTTAAACATTTACAGCTGGAGACAATTAGCTCATGGGAAGAATTGAAGAGTGTTTTTTCTAATTTTTTGGGTAAGAAGAAATCTCTAGACCTACAACTTACATAATTCTATTTCTTGAAATGACAAAGAAATGAAACTATTTCCACATTCAATAGAAGGTTTTCCAGTATTTATTATGATTTTCCCAAAGAAATTCAACCCACTGAAGTTGTTGCCATGCTCCAGTATGCCACTACTCTTCACCCAGATTTGTCTTTCCTCATGATGGAAAGAAGACCTAAGACCTTACAACAAATGTTTAATGATGTTCAAGATATTCAACACAATATCCTAACATGTGAACAGATCCTAAATGAGGGGTTGGGTTCTCCAGGACATAAAAATGAATATGAACAGAGAATGTTTGATTGGGGTCTTGAGCACAAGACTGGTAATATCATAGGTCCTCTTGAAATTTTGAATTCTAATGATTTTACGAAAGATTGTATTCCAATTATTGAAAGAGAAGGAACTTATATAGCTTCTAATCCACCCCATGAAAATCATGGAGATGATTGTTTCATATAATCAGTTGTAGATAGTCAAGAAGATGAGTTTGCAAATCAGTTTGTTGAGAAACAGGTTGATGCTCCAAGTTTTTTCTTGCTAGATGACATTGCAGATGTTGTTGATTTGCCTATATATGATGAATATAATGACGATTATGATGTTGAATTCTTAAAACAACCAACTGCATGTTCTCTCCCTGAAAATGTTCCTTTTCAGCAGTGTAGTGAGATCCATTAGACTACATGTCACAGATACAAAGAAGAAGGTACTGAAAAAAACTGAAGAAAATTATTTACCCTTATGCTTTTCTTCATTTAAATTGCTGAAAGAAAATGATAAGATCATCATTGAAACAAAGGAATGTGTGTTGATGCCAAATCACACTGATTCACTGAAACAATTTAACAAGAAATTGCAACCATTGGTCAAAGAGGAGTTTGAAAATAAGTGTGTTAAACAACCTAAAGAAATGGAAAAATGTGCATGTGACAGAAATGAAGGAAATGAAGAAATTTCTAAATCAGAAATAAGAACCTTTCCATTATGTTTTGCTTCTTTCAAAGTGCTCAAAAGAAATGTCAATAATGTTTCAGATTAGAAACCTTCCAGGTATGATGTTAAATTTGAAGAGAGAAGTAGACTTGCAAATTAAAAATATCTCTCGTTATGTTTTTCTTCCTTTGAATGGTTAAAAGCAAATCATGAGAAAATAGAGAAATTTGATCAAGGGATTGTTGTCAAAAGGCATTTTCCTTCTCATGAACTTGATCAAGATATTCAACAAGATTTTCAACAAGACAAAGTGTTTCAAAGTTGTCTTTCTTCCCCTGTGAATGATGTGGTTGTTCAAATTCTAAGTGGCCTAGACATGGATGAGGATTTTGAAACTGCATCTATGGAGACTTCAAGCAGTGAACGAACAAATGACATAGAGTTTCAAGAAAGTAACAAAAGAATGTATGTCATTTTTAGATTACAAATACAGAAATATAATGAAGAGGTAGTTGTTCTATTCACTTCCTTTGAAAATCATGGTTTTGAAAATGCATCCATGAGAACTCTAGAGTGTGAAATAGTTCATGATGTTATCTTTTCACATTTGCAAGGAGATTGTGAACATGAACTTATTTCCATTCATTCATTTGAAAGTCAAAATGATATTCCTCTAGCAAATTTCCAAAAGGTTAATAAAACCCAACCAAAATTGTTTGATGAACATGAGGATAGCCTTGATAGACATAATATGGTTGTCATATTTTAAGATGTTCAAGAATGTATGAATGTTTTTGTTGAGATGCATGGAAAATTAGACAAACCTATTGTTGCCATTCCATTTGAAAATGTTCTAAGAACTGAAGAAATAGAGCAAGAACAACAAACACTTATGAATGAGGCTTGTCTTCTTTTTTTTGTTCATCAAGAAGAAATGTTTTTTCATGTGTTTCATGACCCTATAGCATGTTATATAGAGAATTCTAGCAATCATAATTTGCGGCTTATGATGGATTGTAAGCTCAGAGATGAAGATGATGGTCAATCAACGTTAGGATTAGAGATGGATTGTTTTCCACCAGTGGTTTCATTTCAGCCAATGATATCTTCTGATTCAAAAGGTTGTTATTTCCAGCAGTATCGACAGATTTTTCAGCCTCTTTGTGGAAATAAATAGGGTAAATCACATGAAAGCAAGAATGTAGTAGAAGAAGTGAAACTTGATTGTTGTCTTATGCATGTGTTGGAAGATCCATTTGTAGTTTTTCTATAAACAATAAATAGTCCCAATATTTTTTAAATCCTCATATTCAAATTCATATATAACTTCTTGAATGGGTTATTAGTGAACAGGATTTGGAGCAAGCATGTACAAAATAAACAAGAAGTGGATAAAATGTTGACATGGTTGCATTGGCATTTTGATTTCAATTGATTGACAATACATTTGGGTAGTTAGGGTAGGTAGGCATAAATAAGCTTGTAGATCAAACATTTTCAAGTTTAGGTCTCCAAATAAAGCATTCAACCTCTAAGTGAGAGCAATGTGTAGATTGAAGTTTTCAACGAACATTGGTGACAGGTCAAGGTATGATATACACCTATTGTGAGAGAAGACCCAATGGATAAGGAACATGGTATATTATTCTTTGCTACCTCACAGGGTGGATAGCATCCCCAGTTGGATCCCATGTTATCACTATAACAATTTATGTGGAATCCAAGTCTCGGTACTTAGCAAGCGGCTAAATCAGTGCAGAGGTGCGACAAAATGGAGGACGATGCCATATGTAGCGGACAGGGCCAAATCTAGCGGGAGTGTGAAGTTGACGGGACTCTATGAGTCGTGGATTGTGGACACCGCAGATCAACGGTCGTGGAGCATATCGGGCCAAGAAATAGCACGGGGGATAATCTCTTGAAATCAGGCTGACAATAATACTATGGTTTCTTCTTGAGGGCACGTGGTGCCTCCAGATGCATATCGGGGGCAAAAGTGGGTGAGATTGAAACCACTCAATCACTTCCTGAAATCTCATGTCAAATGTCATTCAACGTGTTAAATCCAAAGGTCACATGGGGAAAGGGAAAGTTGACGACCAGACAAATCATCTTGAGACACTTGTGTGGGTGCCATTCGTTTGTGACATGTCAGGGGAGCACTGCCAAAAAATTAATTCAAAGGATGATCATTTGAAATCAATGGGAAAACATGATAAGTCATTATCCCTGCAAGGAATTTCGTCAGTAGCCCATGATTATCACTCAATGACAACTGTCATTCAAAATATGGGTGATATTACTCTGTTTATGGCAATTAAAGTTTTATTCCAGAACGGGGTAGCCGCAAATCGAATCGTTTGTCTAATTCTTGTACAACTAAGGGAGATAATCTCGTGCTTCCTAGTGAACTAGAGGAAACGGAGAAGATAGATCCAATGGCCTTCAACAAACCAAGATATTCAGATAATCTGACAAAATTATCAATGAAGAAGAAATAAAAGCTTGTTGTATGAATACTGGCAACAAAATTTCATACAAAGTCTACAAATGAACTCGGTTCAGGAGAAGAAATCAGATTAAATCCTATCATGAAGGATTTGATCATCAATGGATACGCATACAACCAGAGTAAAAGGAGAAAGCGATGGAAGAAGGAGATTAAAGTTGAAATGGTTGGGGGTATTGGAGAAAACCAGCCTAATTGGCTTGATACTTTAAAGGAAGAGATTGCAAACCTAAAATAGATTTAAGCTAAATTAAGTATGTTTTGGGGAATTTTTTGATGATGAAGACAAGTGGCATTCAGGGTGAAAAAATATCGAATATGTCAATTTTTTGTTTATAACGCTCCCTAGAAAGTAGGAGTTTGGCTTTGGCACGTTACACCCTCTTTCACCAATGTCTATTTTTGGAATCTTGGAGAAGATGAATCATTTTGGGTCTCATATGTAATTTATCTATATATATAATGTTGAAAAGATAAATAAAGGATTGGACTTACCAGAGAGGGGCCTCCCCTCGTAGTATGAGAACTTTGTAATTTTCTTATGAATTTTAATATAAGCAGATAAGGTGTTCTCAGATAGTCGAGATTCATCATGGTGTTGATGTTCAATATGTTTTCCTGCATTTCATATTCATGAATGTGTTTTTGTTGCTAGTAATAATCCTTAAGTAATAGAAGGAATTCTCCCTATTGTTGCTCCTTCTCACATCGATTATACTTGTTATGTGTTTATTGGTTTCTGGTTCAGAATCCACTCGTGATGGGTGCTCTTCTTACAGTATCCAACCTTCATGTTTCTTCTTCTAATGCTATACCAAGAGATTCGCCCTCTATAAGATGCCTCTTGTTGATAGTATCCTTTCCTTTATTTTCCTCTGCCATCTCATATTACTTATTTGGTTGAACATCATACCTATTTTGCCTCTATTCCCTCTGGAAATACATAGCTTATAATTCTTCAAATGTTTCAGGAACATACCCCATTTCCCAATGGCCCTGCTCTTCTATTTTTTCCTACCACATTCAAATTCTACACCTTGGAAGAATCTAACCTCTGTGCACGCATTTCTAAATCTTTCGAATACCTAAAATAGTTGTATGCCCGAGAGAGCCCTTTTTTTTTGGAAGGGTCAGAATCCAACCTAAATCTAGTTGAAACAATTACCTCTGTCATTTGTCTATCAGTGGGAAAACATTTATAGAGTGCTAACACACTAGATATTCAATTTAGTAGTTAAACGGGGCTTCCCTAAACCCAAGTATATTTTTAAAATTGGGTACAAAAACAATCCCTCTAATTGTAGGACCATTATGATTAGCCCCATTTTATCCAAGCTATATAGAAGTATTTTGGAAAACAAGATTAGCATATGGCTAGAAATCCATGTAAAAAGAGCTAAAGGGGGAGCCAAATTTAGAGGCTATCATTCAACTATGACCACTATCTTATGCTTAGGATCATTACAAAGGAATTTCACAATAATAAAACCAATCTTGTTTTTTATTTTGTTGACTTTAGAAAATATTTTGACATAGTGCCCCAAAATAACCTTTGGAATATGTTAGAAGAGATAAAATTTCCTTTCGAGTTGAGTGTTGTTGTGGTAAGGTTGTACGAAAACATTATTCCAAGTTTAGGAACACTCAGGGTTGGTTGGAATAAATGAACTATAATATAGGATTCAATCAATATGGTGTT
This sequence comes from Picea glauca, assembly GCA_000966675.3. Classification (NCBI taxonomy): domain Eukaryota; kingdom Viridiplantae; phylum Streptophyta; class Pinopsida; order Pinales; family Pinaceae; genus Picea; species Picea glauca. The sequence continues at coordinate 162,639 of JZKD02S2039355.1, read as the reverse complement.
GATATTATGGTAGCTGTGGGAGGTATTTACCTCCACGTGTAACCCTGAAGATAATATAATATTTTAGGAAGCAAGAAGAAACCCTAAAGCAGTAAACGTAACCCTAGAAGACAAGTTGACTCAAGGAAATAATTAATATTAAGTATTTAGCATCTAGAATGATAAGTCGACGTAGACAACTCAGGAAAACAGTACAAATACAAGTAGGCAGGCCTCATTTTGTACTAGACAACTCGAAATTTTAGCTGGGAACAAGTGTGCACTGCAGAAACTGGGAACGTACGCAAGTCTGGGAGTAGCTGCAACCAGAAGCTGCTACAATCTGTATTCCTGATTTAGGATTAGACTTTCTATTGGTTATGGTTGGAATTTCTGATCAGTCTTGGTTATATTTTCTTGATGCATGAGTCATGGTTGGATATTGGTTTTCTTCCGAAATCATTATCTTTCAAGGTTAAGGTGCTCGGGGGTGGCTTCAACACATGGTTGGGTGACAATATTGTTATATCGTCTATGATTAAATGAGCACATCCATTATTTTCTAACATCTTATGGGCCCACACTATCTTTGGACAGTCTAATCGTTGGAACATAGATTGGGAGGATTTTCTTAGTTACAGTTGCAGTTGCAACCATTTTTTGTTGCAACAACGAAACCCTAAACCTCTTCTTGAGGCACCTTAAGTGAAGAGATTGAACTAGTTTATGGATAGCCTAGTGTTCCCTAGCCTAGCACACCTCCTGGTATTCTCAGTAAGCTAAGACGTCAAGTTTGAGTTTTTGGTCAAAGTCAAAGGTTGACCAAGTCAAAGCAGTTATTACTTACTCTATGAAGTCAGAAAACAAGTTAGAAGGGGCTTCCAACTTCAAAGCATGAAAGAAAAGGATTGACCTCATCCTTGCCAAGAATAAAGTGTTGGATATCATGAAAGGAAAGATCGTGGAACCACAGTTCGAAGAAGGAAAAGAGAAGGAACCTCAGAATGTTGCAGTTATGGAGAAGTTCAAAGACAATGACATCAATTCCATGAGTATCATAGTGGACTCTATAAAATACCACTTGATACCCTACATCTCCCGTCTTGACTCATCCAAGAAGATGTACAATGCCCTAACAAACCCCTTCTCAATCAGAAACATTGGACAAGTAATGAGTTTGAAGAATGAGCTTTGTGACATGAAAATGAATGATGATGAAAGCATAACATCATACTTTGTGAGAATCTCTCAGTTAAGAGATGAACTACAAGATATTGAAGAAATCATTTCAGAGAAGGAACTGGCAAATATAGTACTCAATGGTCTTCCCAAGACATGGGATGCATTTTCCGCAAGCATGAACACAAAGAAGGAGTATCCCACATTTGAATAACTTTGGACTTGCTCTACACAAGAAGAATCAAGGATTAGTGCAAAATAGAAACCCCAAAATAAATAAGATTATCAAGCCTTCACAACAAGGTTCAAGAATTTCAAGAATAAAAAGAAGTTTGGCTCAAGGAAGAAACCAAATCAAGAGAAAGATATGTCAAAAATAAAATGCTTCAACTGTCAAAAATATGGTCACTACAAGAATCATTGTCCCGAGTTAAAGAAAAGGAAGGAAACACACGAAGCATCAATTTCTGAAGAAAGGGAACCCTCAAAGAAGGCCAAGTAGGATAAAACAAACTTCTTCTTCTAAAGACAATGTAACAATATTCTTCATAATTCTTGTACATACCATGTTTACATAGTTTATGTACATATCTTGCATATCTATTTCTTAGAAGATAATATGTTCAAAGAGAAACAATACCTATGGAAGAGTAACAAGATAAGGATTGTTATCATGATGAGTACAAGTCAATCTATACACATGAAAAGATGAAGTACATTGACAATCCCTGGTAACAATTCTTGTGGAATCTATTAACATAAGTAACAGCTACAAGATAAGTCGAAATCAGAATCAAACTTGAAGAAACATGGAAGAAGTAAAAATATAAAGAAGTTAGCGATCAAAAGGAAATTAGAAAACGAATTGTGACACTTTGCAGAAGGAAATAAAGATGTAGATGGAAGCGTGGACTCTCTTATATGGAGGGAGTCGATTATATAATTCCAAAAGAAGATCATGCATTCATGCATGAAGAAAGGATTAGGAGGAAACTAATCCTAAACAATATTATCCATTGAGGATTATGAAGTATCTATCCATGTTCCCATAGATGGTAGCAGCCATGAAAAGAAGCATGTGTTCAATTTGACTTTAGAAGAAATCTTCTTCGAAAAGAAGCCTTAAAGTATCCTTGGTTTTCCATCCACATCCATTATCCTATGATGAAAGGAAGAAGTTGGAATCTTTAGGGCATGGAATCTATAGAAAACTCCATGGACCCAAGAGCTAAAGAGAAACATGAGGAAGAACATGAAGATTCAAAGAGAGAAAGAAAAGCCATAACAACCAGTCACTATATCGAGAATCACAAGACTTCCAGCTTGGTCTAAACCCACTAGACGCAATCAAGCAGAGGAAATGGAAGTTGTGATGAAGAACAATGTATGGAAAAATTATGAATGGAAGAATTGTGAGATCCATAACTAAAGGTTCTCCCAGATGGAGGGAGAAGACTATGATGATAGATTGTTCCAGTAATCGAAGATACCTCTACCTAAGCCATTATATCTCTTGCAATATCCATGGGTTGGAGTTTACATCAGATGAATGTAAGGACTATTCTCCTCAACAGAGTAATTAAACAAAGGAGCGTATGTAGAGAAACCTCAAGGTTTTGAGGTATACCAGAAATAGACTTTTGTATGCAGATGGAAGAAAACAACTTGGTGCAGAGCCTCCAATGCACATCAGAAGCATGGTGAAAACTTTCTATAACAAATATATTGTATCATAATGGTTACTCAGAAGTCCAAGATGATGGATTTCCAATCCATGACAATATCTCATGATGAAATAATAAGTGCCACTAGGATATATTACAGTTTGAGACTTGCCATGATGTCATGAGATAGCTGGAAACAAAAGAGATGAAACCAACCATGACATACTATACTGATCAAGAGATATATGAAGCCTTCATAGAAAACCAGTGTTCCAGAAAGACCGAAGTACATTGAGATCAGGGATTAAATTATCTATGATAAGGTCCAGAAAGGAGAAGTAGTTCTCCAATATATCTCCACGGATAAGCAGATACCAGACATTTCAATAAAGCCTCTGTCCAAGATGAAAAATTTTGTGTGCTCAAGAAACAAGCTGGAGATCGTGGAGATGAATTCCTTATTGGAAGGGGAAGATATGACTCCCAGGTTGGGAGGGAGCACTGATGTGTTATCAATTTATGGACAGTCATTTTTCAGTTTGAAAACTGGTCCAAGATGAGCAGTTCCTTTCCAGTTCAGAAAGTGGTTTGAGATTTCTGATGGAAAAACATTTTCCAGTTCGGATAATGGTCCAGATCGGACGACCATTTTCGAAATGAAAATGGTTCGATAGATTGTTGATGTACCATATATAGTGATTCCCCTTGTGGCCAGTGTGGGGGAATGGTCTATGAAAATATTTCTTCTTGGCAGTCACTCTTAGTAGTGGTCAAGTAGAATGGTCTGCCTCGTCGGGCAGTCATTCTTTTGAAGTTCAAAGTTGTGAGCAGTTTCAAAGAATGGTCCATTTTGGAGGTTGGTGCAACACAATCACTTCCTTAGGAAATGGTTCAGACATGCATTCCCTAGGGCAGACTCATTATCTCCAGGTTTCACTTTGTTTAGTGCCGGAGGAATGGCCCAATTAGGTGAATGGTCCAGGTTTAGAAATCAGGGACATGCATTCCCTAGGGTAGACTCATTCTCTCCAAGTTGCACTTTTTTTAGTGCTGAAGGAATGACCTAGATAGGTGAATGGTCCAGGCTCAGAAATCAAGACAGTTATTCTTCTATGCTTGAGAAGAATAGTCCAGATAGCTCATGGTTGATGATTTACTTTTTGAGGGTAGATGCTCTTCCAGATCTCATAGATGTGATTGAAAGAATGGCCCAGATGACTAAGATTCTATCATGATATTGTTTTTTCTGTGCAGGTTGATATCAAATGATATGATTTCTATGGAGACTATATGTCTCTGGATAGTAGATGTATGCTACTATGGTGGATGTGTTCCATTGGTTGTGACTATGTGTCACTGATTAAGTAGTTGTGTGTTACTTGGTGTGGTAGTGCACCACTAGATTGTAGTTATGTACTACTATAGACACAGTTGTGTTCTATTGAATGACATTGTTCTGATTTCCATGTAGACTATCAATAGTGTTGAAAATGATTATCAACTAGATGGATAGTCAGTGTGCTTGTGGAAAGACCTTCTCTAGGCAGAGAATGGTCCAGATAGAACAAATTGTTGGTGGACAGGTATTCTCTTTGTGGAGAATGGTCCAGGTTGACAATTTGTTGACATGTCACGGGCTAGTATTTTCCTAAGGCAAAGATTGTGGCCCGATTAGGAAAATGGTTCAAGACCGATATTTTCTAAGGCATACAGGTTGAGACAGATCTATATAACTTGATTAGAAAATAGTCCTAGATTGACATTCCTATGACATCTGTTGGGATAGTCATTCTTCTAGGATGTATGTCCATATTAGAAGAATGATCATTGTATCACTCTATGGAGTAAATGACTTATCCAACATCATGCCTGACTACTCAGATAGAGTATGTCTTCGAGAGATGATGCATTTAATGCTATCAGATGATAGTGATGAATCTAATCATGAGATAGTCTATACGAGTATGATGATGCTATCGGTTGAATGGTATTTTTGTGCTCGAGACCATTTCCTTCAATACCTCCCTAGCTAGGAGGGAGTGTTGATATTATGGTAGCTGCGAGAGGTATTTAACTCCATGTTTAACCCTGATGAGAATAGAATATTCCGAGAAGCAAGAAGAAACCCTAAAGCATTAAACCTAACCCTAGAAGACAAGTTGGCTCAAGGAAATAATTAATATTAAGTATTTAGCATACAGAATGAGAAGTCGGCCCAAACAACTCAATAAAAAAGCATAAATGCAAGATGTCAGACCTCATTTTGTACCACACAGCTCGAAATTTTAGCTGGGAAGAAGTGTGCACTACAGAAACTGGGCAAGTGTGCAAGTCTGGGAGCAGCTGCAACCAACAACTACTGCAATTTGTATTCTTGGTTTAGGCTCGAACTTTCTATTGGTTATGCTTGGACTTTCTGATCAGTCTTGGTTATCTTTGCTTGATGCATTAGTCGTGGTTGGCTATTGGTTTGCTTCCAGAATCATTCTCTATCAAGGTTAAGGTGCTCGAGGGTGGCTTCGACCTATGGTTGGGTGACAATATTGTTATATTTTCTATGGTTAAACGAGCACATCCATTATTTTAACATATGGTCTCGTGTCCCCTACCCTTTTTGTCATATATGTTGACTAGTTAGAACATTGGTTGGAAGATGCAAGATGTGTCGGTCTGACTCTTGTGGGTGTAGTCATCATTCTTCTTCTTTACACCAATGATTTTTCTCTTATGAAAAGGAGTACCTATGACCTCAATAAGCAACTAAGAATCCTCAAGGAATTATGCTCTAGTATGGATATGACTATGAACACTGAATTAATGAAAATCATTATAGTTAAATCGAAAAAGGTGAAAGGAGTGAAATTTAAAAATTTCACCAATTAAAAATTGAAATGAGTGAAATTTAAAAATTTTGATATTTATTTTTAATTTTCAAAAAAATTAATTTAATAAAAATATTGAAATTTTTTGTATCATAAAAATGAAAATGAGTTAATGTAAAATAAAAAAAAATTGTCATACAATTAAAATAAAAGGTATACCCCATGCTTTGGCAAGGACTAAGTGTAAATAAATAACTATCAACAAAATGAAAGGGGATTATAATATGATCAGTAGTTTTAGTTCTTCTTAATAAGAAGAAGGTTGTATGAGAAAGTAAAACTTTGAGTGATAATTTTACACCTTGCTATCCTTATTAATACTCCCCAACCCACCTCATGTGTATATCAACTCCATCATTTCACTTTGGGGTGACTCTTTGTAAGTTATTTATTACAAAATTTATATCTTTTCAACATTTACATATAGTTCATGCTACTTAAAATAGTTAATTTATTGTTGAATTTAATAACTCATATTAAGTTTGGGAAAATGAGATCCATTCTTTCTAAAACATATGATCAATATTTTTCGTTCTTCTTAATAAGACAAAAGTTGTATGAGAAAGTAAAACTTAGAGTCATAATTATACACCTTACTATCCTTATTAATACTCCCCAACCCACCTCATGTGTATATCAACTCCATCGTTTCACTTTGGGGTGACTCTTTGTAAGTTGTTTATTACAAAATTTATATCTTTTCGACATTTACATATAGTTCATGTTACTTAAAAGAGTCAATTTATTGTTGAATGTAATAACTCATATTAAGTTTGGGAAAATGAGATCCATTCTAAAACATATCATCAATAGTTTTTGTTCTTCTTAATAAGACAAAGGTTGCATGAGAAAGTAAAACTTATAGTGATAATTCTATACCTTACTATCCTTATTAATACTCCCCAACCCACCTCATGTGTATATCAACTCCATCGTTTCACTTTGGGGTGACTCTTTGTAAGTTGTTTATTACAAAATTTATATCATTTCGGCATTTACATATAGTTCATGCTACTTAAAAGAGTCAATTTATTATTGAAGTTAATAACTCATATTACGTTTGGGAAAATGAGATCCATTCTAAAACAAAGGTTATCTAGTGGATATCCTCGACAAATACAGGTAGTGACTTTTTCCTTTATTTAGTTTAAGTTAGATATAGCCCTATTAAAACTCAAGTCAACTCTCAAGCTTAATAGCTAAAGTAAATTGATGTATCATGATAATATTTTTTAACTCAGTAAGGTTTATTAAAGAACCTTGTTGTGGTAGAAACAACCCCTTACTATTTTAGACTACAATCCTTTTTCAAGGCTAAAATGGTATATGGCCCCTCTTATTTTGTTCTAACTTTCTCACTGGTACATTTTGTTGACATATTTTAGCTTTGCTTGACTCCTTTTTTCTGATCTAGCCAACCCCTTTATTTTCTCACTATATTTTCGATATGACTTGAGCAAATCGTGCTTTACCTACTCATAAGATTTCCTTTTAGCATGTTTAGCCAAAGGAATATTCTCTCGTGATAAAGATAGTTTCACAAGGAAAAATTATCTTTCACGACATAAATTGTTTCACAAGAAAAACTTATCTGTTGTGACATGTACGTCACAACATCCCACATCCAAACAAAATTCTTCATCAACAACAAAGGAAATTAAAAAAAAAACCTTCCAACCCTAGTCTTATTGCATCTTCAAAATCTTTCTCTTCACAACGTGTTGCACTAAATTATTTTTATCATGTGACATGTCATATATTTAAATTTTCTCCATTACACTTTGCATGACGAATTTTTCTTAAGTGTGATATCTCACACCAACAATGTTTCCTTCTCACGAAATTCATATGCTCAATATTCCCACAAAATAATATTTCTTGAGCATGATACATCACACAAAGCTTTTTTTTCCTCTTGCAACATATCACACCGCCACATTTTCCTTTCATTTTCCTTTCATGTGACACATCACATCAATGTTTTTTCCTCTCTGTTGCACATCACACAAATAAGTTTTTCTTTCAGCAATGCATCGCGCCATCACCCCTTCCTCATTGCAGCACATTCCACCAAATAATTTTCCTTGAGCACGATATATCACATGAAGATTGTTTCTCCGCGAAAAATATCATTTAAAAAAAACTCCCTTTGAGACATCTTGCACACCTAATATTTTCTTGGACTTGATATATTGCATAAGGATATTTTCTTCGTCTGATACTCTACGTCCAAATAAAATTCTTCTTTGTAACAAACCCTCTATCGCATCACCCAAATGATTTTAAGCCAAGAAACAATGATTTGAGAGTTAATTTAACATTGATTTGACTCTTGAAAAAGGTTTTAAAATGCACGCCAATGGTCATTTTGGAGTTATAAAACCATACTTCCCACTTTCCTCTGTACCATTGTCAACAATGCACCTGCCATTGCATCAAGAAGAGATAAAATATCTTACGCTAGTCCACGACCATGCGATACATTTCACTAATTATACGATGGGTAAGCCCCAAGCTTGCTAGATTTCAATGTAATTTTGTTTCAAGGATTGTGGAAGAAAGGAAGAGAGGGGTGGGCACATGAACATAATAATATGGTTAAACCCCATTATGTTTCTATCTTTTTCTTCTACCTTTTGTATAATTTCAAAATTAAAATTAATAAGATGACCCCATTTCCCTTCCTCTTTTTCCCACACCCTCGAAGCACACACATTTGGGTATCTAAAAACCTCTCCAACATCGATGATATATACACTTTCTCTTTGAGATTTGTTTCTCCGAATGTAGGTCGAGAGTTGCAATTAAAATTGCTTAACCCCTTGACTAACCCCATGCATGTAATATGTTTTAATTTTTTTTTTTTTGTTTTTAAGTAAAAAAGAGGTGGTTTCTTCTATATTAAGTGGAAAAAAAAATACAACTGTGTTAAGGCTGTCATTTGTGTCACCGTTTTATCGAAAACCGGCACATCTAGCAGCCAATGTTGTTCTAGTCAAAAGTGGGTGGTCTGCCATCTGTCCTGCCCGTAGGAAACCAGGGCAGATGGCGTTACATAGTCTGAATTGTGTCCATGCTTTTACAGTGAGCACCTAGAAGCCTAAGCATAGCCCTGAGCAGTAAAACTAAACAAAATAGAAGCATAACCATGGTGATTACCCGGTGGCTATGTTGGCCTCATCCTCTTGTTCTCCTCCTCTAGCTGGCATCACGAACAACAGTGTGCAGGTTGGGCATCTCTGCCCTGCTGAGGCATTGGAAAATGTGTTATAAAGCATATACAGTCATTGGTTCATGAGGAGGACATGGTGGACTTGGTCCTCCATCTATCCCAGCAAATCAAACAAGAGTTCCAAATGCTCCAGGTGGAGGAAAGGTGGTGGCACACACCACTGTTCATGCATGGACGAAATGGGAGGTGGCGACAGGACCTTGCCACCCTCCCTCGTCGTGCCTCCTAGCCTATTCTCCTTGGCCTCACTTGGGACTACCTCCCCTTGTTGTTCTTCGCCTGCTCCTTCATCCTCACCACTTCCCGTACCTGTGTCCAAGGTGTGTTCAGCCTCGGTTGTGGCTGCCTGAGAGGCCATTTCTTCTTGTATCTCCTCCTCTATGTAGCAGGTGGGGAAGTCATCGTAATTCTCTGCTCCTGTGTCGCTCCCTGGTTGCTTCTCAGAGGTTGTTGAAGTGTCTTTTTCCAGAAAATGACTTGTGGGCTGCCAGTTATCTAGCTCAGTAAATAAGAGATGCTCTGGAGGAGCCTGAATTGGCTCCTCCGGGAAAATTGCCTCCCACATATGCCATGGGAGGGAGTCTGGCCTCATTTTCTCTGCGCGCAAGATGGGTGTGAGCCAGCGAGAGCACTTGTTCCATCCGTTGCAACCTATGACATCAAGTGGCATGGGTATACCAGGCAGAACCATGACATGGTTTCCCTCTTTCTCGAGGCATTGGAGTGAAAGAACGGATTGCAAAAACGCAAAGGATGGTATGATTAATGCACCAGAGCTCGCAATTGCAACATTGGTGCAGGGCGAAAACGAACTGAGTGCATCCATGTCTCGGCCTATTCAAAAGCGAAGGGAGTGACGGGACGTCCTCCTCCATTAACTCTATCACCTTGAATGCTTGCAGAACCAGACTGTTCTCGTGAGGGAGAGGTCCCTTGTCTTGAGAACGGCGGTTGGGGCCATCTCCCATCGTTAATGCTAAGGGGATGGGCATCGGCCTACCACATTTAAGGCCAGGCCCGACACCCTTCCAAGTGTCTAGAATACTCGACGTGTCACCCCATCCGGGGAATATGTTATAAAATATTACATGTAATATGGAATAACATATTACATGTAATATGTTATAACATATTACTCTCATGTGCATATTTACTTCAATAGGTTATGGTTGTATTCACCACACCCTCGAAAACGTGGATATGTTCAGCTGAACTTCTCTTCTTTGTGACCTCAACTTCTCCTTCAATTATTCTTCAAACACTATGAAAATTCTCTTTATCTCAACTCCATGTTTTTAGCTACTTGCCATCATGCATAACTCACATGGAGCTACCAGATAAAATCCCTTAATATAATAACACCCATCTATCCTAACATTTGCATCCATTACAAACATCAGTTCTACTAATGTTTTCTATTGTTGATATGGGTGAATTGTAAGAAAAACCATGGCCACTTGTAAGAGAAGAAGTGGCAAGGGTCCAGTCATTGAGATTACTTCAGACAATGAGATTACTTCTACTAATGTTTTCTATTGTTGATATGGGTGAATTGTAAGAACAACCATGGCCACTTGTAAAAGAAGAAGTGGCAAGGGTCCAGTCATTGAGATTACTTCAGACAATGAGATTACTTCAAAGAGGAAATAAGAACCCGTGCCCCAGGGCCCATCCATGATCACACCTTTGCACTGTAGATAAAGGTGTATCATGACAATGCGGAGAAATCTGTTAGATGTTACAACTCAAGTCCTACCTTGAATTACCCGATGATGATAAATATTTGGGTGTACACTAGATGATAAGGCACTGACAACTTCACAAGGTAGCTTCCTTGTATGTATTCGAGAGTAATATAAAATTGCAACACCACTTTGAATATATTGGATATTACTTATTAATTGGGAAAAAGTGTTAAGGTGTTTTTCATGCAGTTTTTTTGGACGGATGACATTAAGTACCATGCTTGAAAGTCTTTTTTTTTTAAATGAATTATGTATAGGTTATTCCAAAAATAATAAATAAATATGTTAATATTTATTTGAATTAAATAATTATAATTTTAATATAATAATTAATTATATATAATATTTGTTAGAATTTGTAATTAAGGTGTACTTCTACTTGCTTGACACTGGTAGATTTTGATGCTCCCACTATAATTTTCAAGCACACTATACACGGTTAGTAAAGGTTTGAACCAACTACTTAATAAAAAGTGCCTTAACGACCAAGCGATCTAGACCTCGAAAGACTTTAGTTATATATTTTAATATAAAATTAAAATATAATATTTTTTATAATTTAAAATATATTAAAATTATTATTATAAAAAACAAAATTTATTAATATTGAATATTAATTAATATATATATATATATATATAAATCAATTATAACATCATTTTAATATAAATATTTTAAGTGATAAAAAAATATTTTAATTATTAACATTAATATATGAGGGTGGGGATGGGGGCATGGAATATATAATAAAATATATTATGTTTTACTCTATATTTCTCCGTCCCTACTCTCATATATGATATAATATTTTTAGGGATGAAAAAATTATATCATAATTTTAGTTTAATCTTTATATATGCTTGATAAATTATTAAAATGAACCTATTATTATTTTTCACTCAACTTTAAGTGAGTATTAGAGTTCAACAAAATATCTTTATAGATGTTTTATGAACTATTAAAATGAATGATTTTTCACTCAAATTAGTATTAAGGGTTCAACAAAAGATTATTTGAGTTAAGTTTCTCAATAATGTATAATGAGTGGTTATACTAAGAAACGATATAGAGTTGTGTAATAGGTTTCTCCTTTAGAGTTTCTTTAAACATGAATTGGGGATTAAGCAAGATCTTAACTTTTTTTTCACAAGGGAAAAACATCTTATATTAGAGATATAAAGTAAAACTTTACAAAAAAAAATTGCTCCGATAAAAGTATTCTTTCGGTCCTTTTAATAGGTCCCATTTTCCTGTAGAATAATGTCTTCCATATATACTTGTTACAAAAACAAAAATCAAAATTATTCCATAATTATTACAATTCTAATCAACAGTTTAACTTAGACCGAATTGGTCTATCATACCTTAAGAGGGTAAGTGATTACTTGCGATTCTTTAGAATTTTGTTTCTGTGCTCGAAAAGCATTAAGAGAAGCTTTCCAATATCTCCATACTTTTGTTGAGTTAATAGGTTAGGAAGGTTGGTAGTGTGACAAATATTTTGAAAACGAGATCTAATATGGGTATAGGCTAGACAATCTAAGAGAAAATGCTTTTCATCTTCAACCTTCTTAGTGTCACAAAGGTGACACCTTATAATTTGTTAAATTGTTTTCATAAAAAAAATATGTAAATAAACTAGATGAAAATCCTTCTATTCAACAAAGAAAAAAGTACAAAGTGATACATAGACTTGTTGATAGCAAAAGATCCCTCAAAAACAGAACAGGGGAACAATGAAGACTAACCTATGCTAAAAGAGAACCACAAGAAGTACATGGGCATGACTAGATGAAACATTACAAAGAGAAGGTGTTATAACCCTAAATTGCTCTACACATGCATACATGGCCTTTGGCCCTCTTATTTGCATTTTTTTTCCAAAGCACTACTAAGTTGCTCTTCTTAAAAACCAATTTTTTGAAGATGTATGCACCCTGCACCACTATTGCCCGCATACATACGCTTGTTGCACCACTACAACTCATGTACATACACATGATGCACCATTACAACCCACGTATACTTGCAAAAGTTGCAAGGAATTCGTTGAGATTATGGGATATTGGGTAGTTTCCCAACTAATCCACCGCCTATAGCCCGTCACCCTACAGAATAACCATCCTTTTGTCATATAAAAGGATTTGTTGGGGTCTCATTTTACATCTAGACATAAGAACAGTGAAACTCTTCCTGTTTCACATCCCCTCCTTGCCCAAGTTATTGCAGCCCTTTTGTGAGAATTGCCTCAACATTTCCCTATTAGCCCTTCTTCCTCCATCAGAACCCATTCACTTCCCAAGAAGAGATCAGAAGGTTGAGAGGAGAAGCCATACAAAGGTGCACTTGGAGCTTGGTGAAGAGGATCCCGAACCAGGTTTGTGGAGTAGTAGTCGGCTTTGATTGTAAAGATATAATCATTGAGTTATTAATAAAATATTTACTTTTTCTGTCCCAAATCATGGTGTACTGAATGCTTTTATTGGTTTATGTTTTGACATTCTAAAATCTAACCCTAATTTGTATATGAAATAGCATGCTTCTAGTTTTTTGTTTGTCTATCTTTGAATGCAGGTCATCCCTGAGAGGAGGCGTGCAGTCAGCAAATCTTTCAAGCATGAGGGGATCATCACCGGACATGGATTAGAGGTATAGTTACCCGATCTCCCTCATCTTTTCTTTTCTTGTATGAGTTTTGGTATGTTTGGGGTAGTTTAGAGAAGTAGTTGACTTTTAGACAGTTAATTGATTTGCCTACATTATGAACCCTAGTGTAGTCATAGGGGGGTTTTTCCCGCTATCAGAACTGGCGACCATACTGGGGAAGCCTCTAGGGTTTTAGGGGATTTTGGGTTGTCTGATTGGTTTTTCTGCCTTTTGAGTTTCTATTGAGTCTTCTGAGTCTTTTAAGGGATTCTGGTCACCATTAGGTGCCATACGAGTTCTCCCTACCCTACAAGACTGTTTTTTTCTTTATTTTTAAAGAAAGTATAGAGGTGTACGTGCCTTACTTTGGTTCATCCCGTGTACATACGCGCCCTACTTAGTACATAGCCCACGTACATACACAGGTTGTTGAAGCAACAATAATATGTATGGTTCAAGAAAAAAAAAAAAAAAAAAAAAGAGGCAGTCAACCTCTTTCCTAATTAAGGTTTATACTTCTTAGGGTTTCTTGATATAGTTCAGAGTCTCTATTTTTACAGCCATAGCTTGGGTTAGATTTCAGTTTACTTGTCTTTTTGAAGTTTTTTGTGTTTACTTCTGAAAGGGTTTTAAGCAAGTCATTGAATTATTGATCTAGTTGTTTGGTTTCTTTAGTGATTCCTTGTGATCCGCAGTAGGTCAAATATTTGTTTCAGTCTTGTCTCGTTGCTCTTTTTCACCCTTTCATTTTCTTTGAAAAAAGAGAAAAAAGATTTATTTCAGTTTTTTTGTTTGAAGCAATTTAAAACAAAAATCTTTTTCATTTTTAGTTTGGTAAAGTAGTTCGAGTTAGTTATTTTACTAGAAAGGAAAAATAGTTCATTTTTTAAGTTCTTTACTGATTTCTTGAAACTTAAGTAGCTTGTAGTCAAGAAAAATTCTGTTTTAGGCCATCTTGTTAAAGATCTTGGAAAAAGTTAGTTAAAGAAAAATTGGTTACAAAGAGTTAGTTGTAAATCTTTACTTTTGACTAGAAGTAATTTTTCTTTCAGAGTTTCGTCTTTTTATCCTCTTTTCATCTCTCATAACATCACTAGTTTAACCGCCAGATCCTTTGAGTTAATCAAGTCATTAAAATGAACGCTAAATCTAAAATTAATTAGACTTTTATGTTTGTAGGGTCAACCAACTAGTTTAGGGTTAGGGCCTTGAATTAGGTTGGAGAGGAAACTCTTCAAGGTCGTTAAACAAACATCGGAGTTAGAGCTAGGGAGTGTTAAAGTCCAATGACATGAAATTTATCCAGGCCCCCCTCTAACACAGGGGATAATCACAAGGTTGTGTGAGGAAAGTTAGTGGAGATAACCCCTCCAAAGCCAAACTAAACGTAGTGGGGAACGCATATTGAGGATCTGTCGTGGGAATACTATCGTCTGCATTTACCTACGGAGCTTCGTGGACCTCAAATCTGTTTGAGATCCTCTGTTATCTTCCATACCACTTGTTTTTGATACCTTCGGTAGGTTTCAAAATTTTTTTCCTTCTCATTGCGGTCCACCCGACTGTCGAGTGTACCCGCCTAGTGACTGTTTGCGAGATGGCAACTTAGTTTCCTATATTCTGGGGAATTACACAGGTGACTGCGGGGATATACCACAGTACCTAGGGCAGACATTGGGTCACACTTTACAGAGTATACCTGGAGGGTGCTTCTGTGTTCGAGTTGCACTTGCACCGGTAAGTTTCTCTAGTGTTGGTTGGCGTAACTGTTCTTCCTACTAGATAGTCGTTTTCTTGATTTATCTTATAGGCATTTTTCTAGTGTCTTCTTGGTTTTAAACGATAGTTAAAGCCTTACTGTGTCATTGATATTTTCACAAAGTGGAATATCAAGAGCTCCACTGGTCGCGAAGGCTTCAGGGCCTGCCACCAAATGCATTAGAGCCACCACCACCACCGTTACAAAGATTACTTCACCAACAAGGGTCATTCGAAGAAATCGGGCCATAGGAAACTATTCCCGAGCCAACTCTGAGAGGACATTACTCAACTCCAGAGGAACCTACTATTTTTTACCTTGGAGCAGAAGCTCTCAGGCTAGCCAACCCTCCGATCACTGACTTGTCGGCACCAATCTTAGTACAAGTTGTCCCTCCGAGGCTGACACCTTACAAGCGTCAGATAGTCTTACATGTAGCCATGGAATTAAATGTTGCTACCTCGTCTGGGAGTTCTCATACTCCCATTTCGGCTACTACCTCATGGGGTATGTCGCCTCCTAAACCACATTTTCCAGTCCGGACCACAGTGGTCTCAACTCCCTCTACTTCGAGAAGTGTTCTGATACCGTCATCAACGGAAACCACTGCTTCGTTTACGCAGAGTGCGACGGGCCCTCCATTTTCATATGGGATGCTCGGCTTCAATTCAAACTCAGTCCTTAACTACTCCACCTTACATACCATGGGTCTGGGGGCAGGGAGCTCAAACACTCCCGTGCAAAGATCTATTGGGAGCACTTCAGTCCCCTTCAATGCTATCCCTTACAGTCGAGGCCATATACCTCCTATGTCCCCCTCGCTCGGTAGTGCTTTCCAGAAACCCATCGGGTCGAATGCTAAATACATCTTGTTTGGACTAGGCAGTTTAGGACCTTTGTCTTAAAATACGTCAGTGGGATCCATGTCGTTCTCTTTTTTCGACGCGTTTGGTAATAACGCTTTTTCTTCAGCTACTGTCTCAGTTGGGGGCAACCCCGGTTTTGGGAAACATAATTATGTGCAGGGTACTATTCCTACACATGGCGCAAATACAAGAGTTTTCTCCTCACAAGGACTTTGGAATCCTTGGCAAGGATCAAATCCCTCGCAAGGGATGTCGGTCGGGGGCAACCCCTTCCATAGCCAATGGAACCCTGGGCAAGGCTCAGTACCTATGCCCATCGGATCGGAAGGGGGAATCCCCTTCCAAAATCCTTAGAACACAATGCAGGAAGAAATCCCTGCCCAACCCACGTCATCCAATTATGGGAATCAACCGATGATATCCTAGCTATCGTAGTTTCCATACGCTGGTCAAGGCCACGGTTTCTACCAGAACCCTAGCCAACAACCCAAATTTTCCTTGCAACCTGGTGCAAGTCAAACTCTAGGCCCCCTTTTTCTTGTACATAGTACCCAAACCAAACTACTATTTCTGGCAACGCTACATTTTCCGAACTTGTCAAGGTTTCTTAATGACCCAATTTGTCATGATCCGCGTTGGCCCCCCATGCCAACTAAGTTTCCCTCGAATATTCCAAAATTTGAAGGAAAGCCTGGAGAAGACCCGGGTGATCATGTGACAACCTTCCACTTATGGTGCTCATCAAACTCACTGGGAGACGACTCTGTACAGTTGCACCTTTTTCAACGCACTCTTATCGAGGGTGTCATGAAATGGTATATTGAGCTCAACTGCTCAAGGTATTCTTAATTTAGCGACTTGGTGATGGTCTTCCTAAACCATTTCCAACTACTTGTGATATATGATGTCAGCATCGAGTTGCTAGCCAATTTTGAGCAGACTAAGGCCGACCATATCTCCGATCACATCCGAGAATGGTGGCATCAGAAGATCTTGATTAAGGTATAGGTCCCACCAGATTTCTTGCTAGAGTGGTTCCTGAAGTATTTGGTACCATTTCTATCCAAAGATGTTGCAAATTCGAGAGTTTTTTCAGAGGAGGAGGTGATAATGAGAGTGCAATAGCTCGAACTGATTTACTCTCAGTTTGGCTTACTCTATGAAATCTTTCCAGATGTGCCACGGTCCATCCTTGACAAGGCCAAACAAAAGTCTGGACCACATTATGACGGTATAGTGGGCTCAACACAAGGAAATTCCACTGATATGTTGTCAAATCAATTGCAACAATTGTAGATACAATAGACAACGGCCAGCCAGACCTCTGGTTCGGTTGTTCCCCCTACCCAAACATCATACATACACATTGTGCATTCGACGAACCCGAAGGCCAACTAGCATCATGAAGGAAAGAAAAGACATCGGAACAAGAAGGGTAAAGGGGACAAAAAGGCTAATAACAATGCTGGCAAGGGCAACACAAAGAAGGGAAAGTCGAAGTATCTGTGTAACCTTTTCACGAAGGACCACCCGACTCACCTGTGCCCTTGACTTGCGAAGGCCCATAAGCCATTGGCGCAACAACAACCTGTTGTGCTGATGAACCCATTTCTACATGGGAAAAACATAGCTCAAGCCTTAGCATATTCGAGCATGGAAGGGGGCAGTCAGGGACCCCCTGCGTCTACTCGTAATACCTCGGTCGCGAATGTTTACATGTTGAAAGGTGACGCTCATATAGCGACCAGGAACCGAGATTAAGGAATGTCAGAATCTATCGAAAATGGTAAAGAGGCCACAAACCCACCAGTTCCTCTCCATATTGAGAAGACAATGGGAGAAACAATGACACACATCCCCAAAGGTGTATTCAAGAAAGCTTCTCATAATTTGAATGTGAGGGTTGCCTAGAACTACTTTGTTGTGGAAGATTTGGCACAAAACCCTTGCGCGATGTCTGCTTAGGAGGTCCTCCAGATATTCCCTTCACAGAGAAAGGCTCTTTTATCCTCCCTGGGATCTGCAAAGACTTGTAACCCAGGAGCGATCATTCTTGATCCAACCGACTTGAAACCTCGTCTTCCTTAACATGTTGCATTTTAGATAGTAGTGGCTTGCACCACGAAATATTTTACTTGAAATATATTTCATACGGTGGTTGACGAAGGTGCCTCGACTTGCATGATATCGTTGGCATGTTGGAAGGCCATTGGCCAACCTGTTTTGTCTCTGTCACCTACATTGCTTACGACATTCAACGGTCGTTCGTTTATACCACATGGAATCATTCCTTCTTTCCTCTTGTAGTTAGGAGGGAATACTGTGTGCGTCAAAGTTGAAGTGGTCAATGCACCTCTCGACTACAACCTTTTGTTAGGAAGGAGTTGGACCTATGCAATGCATATAGTGTTTTCCACAGTTTTTCGGGTCTTGTTGTTTCCACATGAGGGTCAAATTGTGACTATTGACCAATTGTCCTTCTCTCGTCTTGACCCTTCATCGAGAACATCCACGGTCCTGATGATTGATAACCATCAGCGTGACACCGTCAACGTGGGGGTTGGTTTTTTCCCATCATTGATGAGTACTTTTGATTACCCACCTCCTTCTGGCGATGTCAAGCTTATATCGGTTGCCCAGACTAGCCTAGGGATGAAATTTTTCAAATATCATCATTCTGAATGACTTACTTTCATGATCTGTCAAATCTTCCTTCCCCATCGGCTTTGATGGAAGGGACAGGGCATTCTAGCATGGCCATTCCCTTGTTCATGGTAGAATTTGCATACAACATTGTCTAGCAAGCTTTGTTCAACCCCGATCTGACTCTCGCACAGGAGTTAGATCTAGTTCTCGAGCCTATTTGGGCTCAAGGTTCCCTTGCCACTATAAATTCTTTAGACTTGGTCTTGCCCTCAGATGAGGTGATTCTTGAGGCATTGACTAGTCCAGATAGACCCTGGGATGATCTCCATCAAAGATATTACTTTCTCCCAGAGTTAAGAAGAATAGAGGCAGATGAATTTGTGTTGACTATGACTAGAGATAGGTCTTGTCCTATTAATCCTATGGATATGCACATATTTTACATCTAGGGTAATATGGTGAGTATCGCTGAAACGATCCCTATATATATCTCCAAAACCCCTAGCATCGTGGAGAATTTTTTCATCGGAGCACACTGCTCCCCCGAAGAGATTCAAATTTATAGGGACTTATTTAAGGAATTCCACAATGTTTTTTCTTGGTCTTACAAGGAAATTCCAGGCATTGATCCAAGAATCGTTGAACATGATATAACGACTTATCCTAATGCCAAGTTGGTCTGACAGAAGCTTCATCTGATGAATCCTGGGAAAGTGGTAGCAATTAAGGTTGAAGTAGAGAAATTTCTTAAAGTCGGTTTTGTCTACCCCTTACAGTTGACGGAATGGGTGTCAAATCTCATTTTGGTTAACAAAAAACAGGGTATGATTTACGTGTGCATGGAATTTCGTGACTTGAACAAGGCATGTCCGAAAGATAATTTTCCCACCCCTTTCATCGATCAGATTGTCGATGAATGCGCATGTTGTGAGGTCTTTTCATTCATGGATGGTTTTTCGGGATATAACCAAATTCTGATCAAACTCGAAGACTAGCATAAAAGAACTTTTATTTGTCCTTGGGGCACATTTTCAGATCGTAAGATGCCTTTTGGCCTAAAGAATGTTGGAGCCACTTTTCAGTGGGCCATGTCTTTTTCTTTCCATGACATTAGACATATAGTCGAGGATTATCTTGATGATATAGCATCACGCTCTCGCAAGAGATCTGATCATCCCACACACCTCCGACTAATCTTCGAACGATGTCGCTACTATCAGATTCTCTTGAATCCTAAAAAATGTAGTTTTTTCATGACGTTGGGTCATCTCTTAGGTTTCATTGTTTAGACAATAGGTATCATGGTTGATCCTCTTAAGGTTGAGGCGATAGTTCTGTTTCCTCCCCCGTGCACAATACCCCAACTTGAGATCTTACAGGGGAAAGTGAAGTTTCTTCGACGTTTTGTCGCGAACTACGCCGAGATCACTAAAGGGTTCATACATATATTGAAAAAGGGAGTCCTCTTTTGTTGGGACGAAGCCACTCAATGCTCTTTTGAAGATTTAAAATGTGTCCTTACATCTGCCCCTCTGCTCCGGCCTCCTGATTATAACAGAGATTTCTTGTTGTACTTAGCTATTGTAGAGTTGACCATCGGCATGGTATTGGTTCAAGAGGACGATCTTCTGAAGGAGCATGTCATTTATTACCTGAGTCGAGGCCTGGTTGGGCTGGAACTCAACTATTTCCATGTTGATAAACTTGCGTTGGTAGTAGTGCATGTTGTCCAACGGTTCCGTCATTACATTCTGCTTCGCAAGACCATCGTCATTGTTATTGTGAACGCCTTTCAATATGTGTTGACACGACAGGTCATTGGCGGAAAGATCAGTAGATGGATTGTAATCCTCCAAAAATTTGACTTGGATTTTGTTTCCACGAAATTCAAAAAGTTGTTGGTTTTTGCAGAACTTATTTCGGAACTTCCGGTCGAATCAAGTGATGTTATGCCCGAAGTATCACCTATCAAAGGTGATATTTTTACGATCGCATCTTTGGACCCCTGGTATGGAGATATACTAGTCTATATGCAGACTTTGAAGTGCCCTGCTTCTGCTTCCCACGATGAGAGTCGACGAATTCGTCATCAGGCACAAAACTATCTCATACTCGATGACACTTTGTATTGTCGAGGCGTAGATTGCATTCTTCGCCAATGCCTTGTACACGAGGAAGCATAACTTGTGCTTAACGACTTCCACACTGGAGCATGTGGTAGTCATTTTTCTGGGTTGGCAACAACCCAAAATATTCTACGTGCCAGTTACTTTTGGCCTGCGTTAATCAAAGATTGCATTGATTCAGTCAAGAAGTGCCACCTGTGTTATATCTTCTCTCAGAAGACGAGGGCACATCCTGCTCCCATGTTTCTCGTCATCATTTTTGGTCCCTTTGCTAAGTGGGGGAATGATTTTACTACATGCCACCTAGCTTCAGCCAGGGGGCATCGTTATATCATCGTAGCAGAAGAATACTTCACAAAGTGAGTCGAGGCTATGACAACATTTAACAATGATGGAGAAACAATGAATCTCTTCATTTTTTACCAGATAGTAGCAAGGTTCAGCATCCCGAAGGAGATTTTCACTGACCATGGTAGTAACTTCCAAAAAAAAATGATGTCTGAGTTAACATCAAATCTTGGGTTGAGGCAAGAACATTCATCACCCTACTACCCACAAGCGAATGGTCAGGTTGAAGCTGTGAATAAATCTCTCAAGACTATTCTTCAGTGAATGATCAATTATGCCAAGTCAAATTGACATTTGATGTTGTACTTGACGTTATGGGCCTACCGAACATCTTTAAAGACTGCCACCAATTTCTCACCTTTTCAACTCGTATATGGGCTGGAAGCAGTCTTGCCCATTGAGTTCTAGATCCCGTATTTAAAGTTGGCAGTGGAGTTACTTCCAAACACTTCACCGCTTGAAGAATTCCTATTATATCTCGAGCAACTCGATGAGAAAAATCATGATGCAGCCTTAGCCAATGAGGCTCATAAGAAACGAGTCAAGTGTCAATATGATCACTCTGTTCATCCTCGGATTTTCTCCGAAGGAGATCTTGTCTTGGTCTATGATCAAGACAAGGATCCCTTGGGGCTGGACAAGTTCAAACCCATGTGGTTCAAACCTTTCATCATGAAAGAGGTCTTAAAGAAGGGTTCTTACCGTCTGGTTGAGTTTGAGGAAAATGCCTTGGCGGAGCCTAGAAATGGGCTCTACCTTAAGAAGTATTACTCATAGGTTAGTCACCTGGGTGACTTCTTGTACATATGTATAGTTCTTATACATTTTTTTGTCTTTTTGTTTTATGGACGTGTCGTTATTTATGTCATCTCTTTCACTATGGTAGATTTCAAGTGAATTGGAGGTATTCATTGGGTTCACGGACGGTGCTAGCTGACACGCTCAGAGGCTTGCTTCCACGGCTTGGTTGATTTTCACAACTGAAGGCCAATTGTTATCTTCTGGAGGTATCTGTCTAGGTGATGCCACAAAAAATGTCGACACATAATAGTCTGGCCTATCTAAGCTCGAGGCCTATTGGCCCTGCCGTAGTGAATGACGATGTTGGCTAAATGCTGAAAAAGCTAGACCCAAGTCCCTGGAAGCCCCACTACATGAGGCTGCATGGAAGGCGGGAGACCCTTGATATTGACCATAGGAACTGTATGAGTAAGTGTGGTGAGGTTTCTCTCCACCTGCCTCAAAAATATCTCAACCTCTCTGGTTGGAGATCCATCTACAACTACTAGTCCACCGACGACTGTTGGCCCCGCCTCTGGTCGAGGACGTCGTCGATTCCCCGTGAAGTCCGTCGGGTGCACTGGTCCCACATATGTATATAACAGATACATAGAATTCAATAGTCTAATGCATATAAAAATGATTTATATGAAAGAAATTAAATATTAAATAACTTTCAAAACATGTACCTAGCTCTCCTCACTCCTCTCCCAGAGGTACGAGCATGTCCAGATCCCTGGAAATGTTGATTCCATCATAGGGGTAGTCCTCTATGGCTGGAATTGGTCGTGACCACTAGTCGAAGATTTTTTCATCGAAGGCCTCTATGGTCCTCCCTCCTCCCTATCGTGGTAGCAGTGTTGCCCATCTGCATACTGCTGGGAAGGAGGCCACATGCCCCCATACAGTCTTTCTAGGACTCATACCGAGCACTATCAAAGAAGAAGAATGACCAAAGGATGGTTCCAAACCCAAAGTTTTTGTTTCTACACTCTCGACACTCTGTCAAATTCCTCTTCATGCATGTGAGAATGGCCGTACTCCATTCGAATATATGTGCCTCATGGCACTGAATTGCACAATGCATGTCTCCCCAAGAAGCCTGGTGAAGGGTCGTGAATCGAGTAATCTACCCAATAGGTAATAGGATCACCCTCAGTGACAAGTTGGTGATCTTGTGAATGGGAACTTGAGAACCTACCTTCTCAGTGTCGGCCTCACAATACATCCTGATGTAGTCTTCAATGTTGAAAGGCCTCGGGGGAAGGTGTGCAGATTGATTGGTTCCCCTTTCCTCGAGAGGCTATTCAAGAAGTATATATCCTCAATCATTGGATTCAATGACTTCCCCACTATCATAAAAGCCTCTACATATGAATGCCAGTAATCAACCAGGGCATTTAGTAGCCTAGGTTGTGCCCTCATAAACAGACACCGGAAGAACTTCCACAACCCACATTGTTTCAATGCGGCAATGGCAGTAGGGTCCTCATCGACCAATATTTCGATGTCCTCATGTTCCCTCTCCCTCCAATGGACATACATCATGTTCCATGGCAATTCAAAAGGGAGTTAGGTCTTGCATTCTTAATTTTTTCCATGCTTTTGAGGGTGTACGTGGGTTGTTTTGGTCACAGTCACATATGTACATGGGCAGACTATTTTCTTCCTGAGTACATATGCGGGTTGTCCTTGGACAACCCATGTACACGCAGGGCCACTCTTTTTTAGGAGAGCACGCCCCCCAAAAAACAAAAATAAATGAAAAAAGGAAGAATAGGAATGCAGGAGGAATACTTTTGTACTTACTTGGTCTAAGTGGAAGTTCGTTTCGTCCACTGAAGCTCCCGAAATCAACTTCTTTAGCAAAGGGGTCTTTTTTACCTTTTGGTTAATTTTCAAATTGCAATGGTGAAAATGAGTTGTCGACTTCTATTTATAGACTTTTTTGGCCTTTTTTGCCACTTTTTTTACCCCCTTTGTTATTTTTTCTAGCTTGGAAATCATTTAATTTCGTTCTTGAGTTTCTTATTGGATGTTACAATACACTTTGCCTTTTAGTTTGGTAACTTTTGGGGAGGTGGGTCATTTTAAAAATCCTTTGGTAAAAATCATTTTTTCCACTTGTTTGCATATAAGTTAGGATTTCACCTCCACTTTCTACATCCTGTTGTCTTTTCCGCTTTGCCATAGGATCAATCCCATCGACGTGAGACATGGAACCATCATTGCTACTTTAGAAGTGTCATGATTAGCTGGTAGAGCCTACCTTTACATGGATGCCCTAGATAGATCTTTGTTGGATTTTGGCGTCCATGCTATCTATAATGACTTTAAGCTTGGGATTCCTTGTTAGTTTTGTCATGATTGTGAGATTGAGCCTCATTCTTCTGATGCACCATCACTCTAGGCCTCACCCTGAGGAATCCAAAAATGAGCACGCTTTGTTGTCTTTCAAGCTCGCTTTGAAATCCAAAAGAAACATCCGACGAGACTGCATTTATACTTTTCGATATTGTCTGGATTAACTGAGAAAAGTAACCTTATTGAGTCTTATTTAAGCCCTTTTCAGACTCTCTAAACATGAAAAGAATGATGATTCCCTTCATGCTCGCCAAACTCAAATTTGAAGGAACGTATATCCGGCGGTAGTTTACCCCTTTTCCGGTCTGTATGTTCAATTGTACGAATAAAGGTATGCTCTAGGAACTTCGGTTCGCTAGAAGAGTATTCTTAGGTATAATTTTAACCCTTTTTCGGGCTTGAGGAACTAAATTTACGAAAAAGGAACATTCTATTTGGTTTTGGTTTATCACCTTTTTCAGGCCTTGGAGATTACTTACGAAAAAGGAACCCCCATGAAGTCCATAGTTAAGCTCTTTTCAAACTCCCTAAAATTGAAAATATCGTTGAGTGACCTTGTTCCTTCACACTTGTTAAATTGGTACAGAAGAACATCTACTAGCATGAGTTTACCCCTTTTTCCGGACTGTAATTATAGAGGAAAAAGGTATGCCTCGAGAGATTCGTCTCACCAGGAGAGTTTTCCTCGGTAACTTTTATACTTTTTCGAGCTAAGGGGACTAAATTCAGAAAAAGGTTGTGATTCCATAGTTAACCTCTTTTCATACTCCTTAAAATTGAAAAGATTTCTGAGTGATCTTGTCTTTGTCACACTCATTAAAATTATTTTGAATAGACGTCTTTTCGATGCCATTTTACCCCTTTTTTGAACCAACTAGACTATTTCCGAAAAAGGTACTCCTTGGAGTATTCTTTTACGTTTTTTCAGACTCTCTAAACGTGAAAAACTATTGAGCTTGCCTTCTCTGGGCTTGTTAAAAACACATTGAAGGGGGTTTCATTGTGTCTTTATAATCACATTTTCATCTCTACGTCTTTGGCCTAATGTTGTCTCCATGTTTCTCTCAACTGAGCCTTTGAAGCATGCCTTATAGACAAGCCTTGTAGCACTTTGCCTCTACGACCCGACAGCTTGACCCATGGAGGAATTTTCCCCGAGTGTCCTTTTCCTGCACATGTCTCCTTTCTTTGAGAATTAGCATGTTCCTTGCACCAAACTAGTATGCCTGCGACACTTGTTTCCTCCTTTGTAATGTAGCATTCTTTTATTCTTTTTCAAGCTCTTTAAAAATTTGAAAAAGACAAAAAAAATCAAAAAACTCTAAAAGAGGGGACGGGAAATATATATATATATATATATATATATATGGAAGCACAATGAGTCTCCCTTGGACAAAGCACATCCTTTTTTTTTCCGTCAAGCATTGGAATCTAATATGACCTTAGGAAGTTGTTCTCGCTACATAGAGTTATGTCCTCCTCTGTTTGGTTACTCTTCCAAATACATGGAGATTTTGTGTTGCCTCCTGCATCGTGAACTTATGTCAATGTCATGCTGCTTCAGTCTAATCATCTTTCGTTCTTTTGTCCAAGGGAAGTTTCACCCAACCTGAGTTGGCCTTTTTGCAATTTGTCTCTTGACCTCTTGACCCAACCATCCCAAAATTCCAATCAAGTTCTAGTTCAAAATCAACGAAGTTCTCTGCCTGGTCATCGAGATCCTCTTGTCTTTTCCCAACGAGCCATCGAAGACCTTTGGGTAGTGAATTAATACACTCACATTTTAATCCTACCCAAGTTTTGAAGATCTTGAAGTTGTTTCTCGAGCTATGAAGACCTCATCTCCAACCATCGGGCGTTATTGGCTTCTTGAAGATGGATATTATACTTGTATATCTTTGATTTTGAGATGTAGATCCGTTGTGTATTTCTCGCGGCTAAACTTTATATAGTTATATGACATGGATCTACAATGTATTTGATTGGCAGCCATGATTTATTTCATCTCAAGCATGGGTATGCCCGCCTCAGAGAGACAATAGTTATTTTGCAGATGGCACCTCCCGAAATCTGGTCCCGGGCTCACTCATTTCGTACATTGGTGAATATTTTGTAATGTATTTCGGCCATCATATGCTCTTCTGACCTCACATATTAGGGGTCATTTGTTATAAACCTAAATTTCTCTACACATGCATACATGGCCTTTGGTCCTCTTACTTTCATTTTTTTCCAAAGCACTATTGATTTGCTCTTCTTAAAAACCAATTTTTTGAAGATGTACGCGCCTTGCACCACTACTGCCTACATACATATGCTTGCTACACCACTACATCTCACGTACATATGCATGCTACACCATTACAGCCTGTGTATACTTGAAAAAGTTGCAAAAAATAAAAACTTGCAAGGAATCCGTTGAGATTACGGGATATTGGGTAGTTTCCCAACTAATCCACTGCCTATAGCCCATCACCCTACTGAATAACCATTCTTTTTTCATATAAAAGGAGGTGTTGGGTCTCATTTTACATCTAGACATAAGAACAGTTAAACTCTTCCTTTTTCACATCCCCTCCTTGCCCAAGTTATTGCAGCGCTTTTATGAGAATTGCCTCAACATTTCCCTATTATCCCTTCTTCCTCCATCAGAACCCATTCACTTCCCAAGAAGAGATCAGCAGGTTGAGAGGAGAAGCCATACAAAGGTGCACTTGGAGCTTGGTGAAGAGGAGTCTGGACCAAGTTCATGGAGTAGTAGTCAGCTTTGATTGTAAAGGTATAATCATTGAGTTATTAATAAAATAATTACTTTTCCTGTCCCAAATCATGGTGTACTGAATGCTTTTATTGGTTTATGTTTTGAAATTATAACATCTAACCCTAATTTGTATATGAAATAGCATGCTTGTAGTTTTTTGTTTGTCTATATTTGAATGCAGGTCAGTCTTGGGAGGAGGTGTGCAGTCAACAAAGCTTTCAAGTGCGAGGGGATCATCACCTGACAAGGAGTAGAGGTATAGTTACCCGATCTCCCTCATATTTTCTTTTGTTGTATGAGTTTTGGTATGTTTGGGGTAGTTTAGAGAAGTAGTTGACTTTTAGACAGTTAATTGATCATCCTACATTATGAACCCTGGTGTAGTTATAGGGGGGTTTTCCTGCTAGCAGAAGGAGAAAGGGTCAGGTCATTGTGTTGGTCAAGGAGGACCCTTTCTACCTTTTTTATTACGAACATCAATCCAACCAGAGGAACTGATAGGCTCAACAAAATTTTCCACCAAAGCCAGATGGTATGAGGAATTTACAGAATATTGAGCTACGAAAGCTAAGGGTGCTTCCTTATCACTTTTTGAATTATCCAATTCATAAGGATGTTTATGAGTCCCTGAGAGCGGGGCAGTGACCATGATCATGTCATTTGATTCATCCTTTTCAAGGGGAGTGTGCAAAGGTTGAACTGTAGGATTCTGAGTCAAAATTTATGAAACTTCAGGATGTTGTGTTGATGCCAAATGTTGGTGTTTTGGATCTATGGCTAGATGTTATGCATTTTTTTGGAGACTGCGATGGTGTTGTAGAATGCAGAGGAGCTGGGGTGTATTTGTGATGCTACTTTTTTTTAGATTAAGAGTTCGAGCAGATTTTGCAATTTTTAGGGTCTTGCCAACCATTAGCCCTTTTCCGTGATCTAGGAGATGAGAATGGGGTTGGGGATAAAGGACAAGCTGCCTGAAGGTTCCTTATTTGCTGACAAGAGGGACACCTGAAGGAAGTGTAGTCATAATTGACCAGTTGCGTGTAAGGATCATCCTCAGTCTAATCTATAAGAATCATATGTGGTAGCCCTTGACTGAGGTCGATTTCAATGCATATGCAGGTGAAGGTGACAAAACCTTTCGTTATCCAGTCTGTTTCAATCTTGATAAACCTACCCAACACATTGCCCAGGGTAGGTAAAAAATATGGAGTATAAAAATGCAAAGGTAAATTGGGGAGTCTTACCCAGACCGTTGTAGTCATAGCAGTCATAGCGATTAGGTTGAAATCATGGAACCATCTCTGCATGGAAAGACCAAATCTCCCCCAGAACCATGGAACTTGATCCAACAAGCATTGGAAGTCTGCCTATGTGGAAAAGTTAACAATGAAGAACCCTTTGGAGAAAAAGAACAACTCATGACCCAACGACCGGGTCTTATTAACCCATTCTCTTAGTGCAAAAGTTGAGGGCCATAGTCTGTTGAAATGACAGATGAGGGATTATTTCTAGTAGATAAATGAAGAGCCATGGACATGGGGATATTCGACCTCTATTGTTGGAGGTTCCGTAGACTACTTCACAATGAAGGCAGAGCCAAAAATCTTCTTTGCTCCAGAAGTTTGAGCCTTGGGCCTCGAAGGAGCAGAAATCCTTGTTTTCACGACGTGCTTGTAAGATCTTGGTTGAGTGGAGGATGTCTCTCCTCCTCACAGACAATAAACGAGAGAGATGGTTGAATTATTTATATTCACGTACCCCCGCAATAGATATCCATCCACAAGTTTTCGACCTTCAAAGATGAGTCTTTGAAAGTGAGGCATGACACTTGTTTCCTGGTGTATCTGGGCTTTGAGATAAAAAAAAGAGTCTGAATCATGAGCGTGCAAGAAGAGAGAAGAATCGGTGATGGTATTTACAAAAATGGGAAATCCTGCAACAGTCTCAGAACAAGCCACGATGCGATGAGTGAAGGCTCTTCATTCCCAAATATAGAAATGTCGTTTGTTGGTGGGTTTCTTTCGATCCCTGCGAACCATTGATTTTTCCTGACCTTTCCCGCACTGAGGAAACCCTAGATTTATTTGTGTTTCTTGCTTCAATATTGTGTTGGTACTAATAGGTGAATACTCCTTAGGTATCAATGGTGGTTTCCAACCTCCCCCTGTCGATGAATTTGGGATTTTCCTGGGGTGTGCAAGGATGTGACTCTTGGAACTGTCGCTATGAGAAGCGGAAGATGAACTGAAGGATCTCGACTCAAACCGAGAGAGGGAGTGAGAACCCGAAGCATAAGAAGAGCCTAAGTATTATGAGGAACCAGACATTGACCCTGACAGGCTTTCCCTCTACGGCCTCCCAAATCTCGCAATGTTG
This sequence comes from Picea glauca, assembly GCA_000966675.3. Taxonomy (NCBI): domain Eukaryota; kingdom Viridiplantae; phylum Streptophyta; class Pinopsida; order Pinales; family Pinaceae; genus Picea; species Picea glauca. Next base: position 133,286 of record JZKD02S2039355.1, on the reverse strand, counting down.
TTTTTGTACCTTCTTTTTCATAAAAATATTAAAATAAAAATATATAAGATTAGTTACATGAGGTGTTATGTAAAAAAAAAAATAGAAGAGATAACTCTTGTTATGATAGCAAGTGTTAAATTGTGAGGAAATCCATTACGATGCTTCTCATGAATCCTTAAATTCCACAAGTTAAATACATTAAAAGGAAAAAAGACACTACATAAATAGAAACTAAGAGAAGATTTTGCACCTATTTAAGCTAGATCCTAACAAATTATTGAGGAAAATTCTCTCTTAAAACCAAATAAAATAATACGATTCCCTTGAAGGACTAGAATAACTACCTTAAAAATATTTACGAATCCCATAATGTCATGGACAACATTCCAAATATTTCTACATAGGTTGAATTTTATTCTATAGAAGACATAATTTTCAGTGTTAAGCAACTCACAAAAGGGACAGCTAAGGATCATCCTGAGTCCAATCTATAAGAATCCTATTTGGTAGCCCTTGATTGTGGTCGATTTCAATGCATATGCAGGCGAAGGTTACGAATCATTTCATTATCCGATCTGTGTCAATCTTGATAAACCTACCCAACACATTGCCCAGGGTAGGTAAAACAATTGGAGTATAAAAATGCAAAGGTAAATTGGGGAGTCTTACCCATACCGATGTATTCATAGTAGTCATAGACAACATGTTGAAATCAGGGAACCATCTCTGCATGGAAAGACTAGATCTCCCCCAGAACCATGGACCTTGCTCCAACACGCGTTGACAGTCTACCTCTGTGGAAAAGTTAACAATGAAGAACCCTTTGGAGCAAAAGAACAACTCATGACCTGATGACCAAGTCTTATTAACCCATTCTCTTAGCACAGAACCTGAGGGCCATAGTCCGTTGAAACAACATATGATGGATTTTTTTTGGTAGATAAATGTAGAGCCATAGACATGGGGATCTTAGTCCTCTGTTGTTGGAGGTTCCACAGACTACTCCACAATGAAGGGAGTCCAAAATCTCCTTTTCTCCAGAAGTTTCAGCCTTGGACCCCAAAGGAGCGGAAATCCTTGTTTTCACGGCGTGCTTGTAAGAGTTTGGTTGAGTGGAGGATGGCTCTCCTCCCCGCAGACAAGAATTGAGAGAGATGGTTGCATTCTTTAGATTCCCATAACCCTGCAGCAGATAACCATCCAAAAGTTTTCATCCTTCAAAGATGAGTGATTGAAAGCGAGGCAGAATACCTGTCTCCCGATGTATCTGGGCTTTGAGCTAAAAAACATAGTCTGAATCATGAGCGTGCAAGAAGAGAGAAGAATCGGTGATGGTATTTACAAAAAGGGGAAAACCTACAACAGTCTCAAAATAAGCCACGATGAGATGAGGGAAAGCTCTTCATTCCCAAATATTGCAATGCTGGTTGTTGGTGGGTTTCTTTCAATCCCTGTGAACCATCGATTTTTACTTTCCTTTCCCGCACTGTGGAAACCCTAGCTTGATTCGTGTTTCTTGCTTCAATATTGTGGTACCCTTTAGTAGTTAAATGGGACTTCCCTAAATCCAAGCCTATTTTTAAAAGTGGGGATATAAGAAATCCCTCTAATTATAGGACCATTATGATTAGCCCCATTTTAGCGAGGCTATATGGAAGTATTTTGGAAAACAATATTAGCATATGGCTAGAAATCCATGTAAAAAGAGCTAAAGGCCAAGCCAAATTTAGAGGCTATCATTCAACTATGACCATAGTCTTACACTTAGGATCATTACAAAGGAGTGTCACAATAATAAAACCAATCTCATTTGTTATTTTGTTGACTTTAGAAAATATTTTGACACGGTTCCTCAAACTAACCTTTGGAATAGGTTAGAAGAGATAAAATTTCCTTTCAAGTTAAGTGTTGTTGTGGTAAGGTTGTATGAAAACATTATTTCCAATTTTAAGAACATTGAGGGTTGGTTGGAAGAAATTAACTATAATATAAGACTCAAGTAAGATTGTCCCATGTCCCTACCCTTTTTGGCATATATATTGACAAGTTAGAACATTGGTTGGAAGATGCAAGTTGTGTCGACCTCACTCTTGTGGGTATAGTCATCGTTCTTCTTCTTTACACCCATGATATTGTTCTTATGACAAGGAGTACCTATGACCTCAATAAGGAACTAAGAATCCTCAAGGAATTATGCTATAATATAGATATAACTATAGACATTGACAAAATGAAAATCATGATAGTTAAATCAAAAAAGATAAAATAAATGAAATTTTAAAATTTCACCAATTAAAAAATGAAATTTAAAAAAAGTTAAATTTTATTTTTAATTTAAAAAAAAATATTAATAAAAGCATTGAAAAACTTTATAGCATAAAATTGAATTAATGTAAAATCAAAGAGCTTTGTCTTAAAGACAAATAAAAGGTATATTCCATGCTTTGGAAAGGACTAAGTGTAAATAAATAACTATCAATGAAATGAAAGGGGATTATAATATGATTAGTTGTTTTAGTTATTCTTAATAAGACAAAGGCTGTATGAGAAAGTAAAACTTAGAGTGATAATTCTACACCTTACTATCCTTATTAATACTCCTCAACCCACCACATGTGTATATCAACTTCATCGTTTCACTTTGGGGTGACTTTTTGTAAGTTGTTTATTACAAAATTTATATATTTTCTGCATTTACATATAGTTCATGCTAGTTAAAGTTAAAAGCGTCAATTTATATTTGAAGTTAAAAACTCATATTAAGTTTGGGAAAATGAGATCCATTCTAAAACAAAGTTTATCTAGTGGATATCCTCGCCATAATACAAGTCTTTACTTTTTCCTTTGTATAGCTTAAGTTAGACATAGCCCTAATAAAACTCAAGTCAACTCTCAAGCTTAATAGCTAAAGTAAGTTGATGTATCATGATAATATTGTTTAACTCGGTAAGGTTAATTAAAGAACCTTGTTGTGGTCGCAACAACCCCCTTACTATTTTAGACTCAAATCCTCTTTTGAGGCTAAAATGGTATAGGGATCCTCCTATTTTTTTTTAACTTTCTCACTTCTACATTTCTTGCTTTCATTTCATTTTTTTGACATCTTTTAGCTTTCCTTGAATCCTTTCTTCTGATCTAGCCAACCCATTTATTTCCTCACTACATTTTCAAGATGTAACATCTTGCTCTTGCACACTGAGCGAACTTATTCTTTGAGGACACTTGCTCGCAAGTGATTCGTATTATTATGCTATTAAAACATTTGATTTTGATTATGAGGCGTTATGGGTTGATGTCATGTTGTTTTGTTGCATTGACATATACAGGTGCTATTAACTCAGTTTTACTGAGTGTGCAGGATTTCGGACCTCAAGGAGGCAGAGGCATCGATTGAACCCCTTGGACTTCGGATCGAGTCAAGGAGTGAACTAATGGGGTTTGATTGTTTTATATGTGATATTAGTGCATTTCATTAGGATGATATGATATGGATATATGTCTGACATGATTCGTTGATGATGCAGGCTGACGATAGCTTGCTGACCAGAATCACATGTGGAGTAGAGGGGTCACGCTCGACTACCAGAGATGTTGAGGGAGAGGTGTGGACAACAACACTGCCACAACCTACTAGCACTCTCGTCGTGGCTCGAACTATAGGTTAAAAATTACCTAGTTCGAGAGGACCCACGATGTCGTGAGGGAAAACTGCGACAGTCGCTCATGATGATTTTAAGGGGTGCTTAATAAGGCAGGGGCCTTATTCCTTAGATGCCCTTAGTATCCCACAAGATCACCTGGCAGAGTATTGACTCTAGGGGTTTTTTATGTCTACCAAGTCAGTCAAGAGGTGAGTGGCACCCTTGGAGCATGTGGTGCATTCTGAAGGGCACATCATACAAGAGAAACAGAAAGAGGTGAATGACACCCTTGGAGCACGTGGTGCGTCCTGAAGGGCACATCACACAAGAAAAGTGGAAAGAGGTGAGTGGGCACCCTTGGAGAAACTAGTGCGTCATGAAGGGAACGTTGTGTGGTTATTTAATAATTGGATAAACCTAGACGACTTTAGGACAAATAAAGTGTCAAGGAATATTT
>JZKD02S2039355.1:110965-129156 GCA_000966675.3 Picea glauca | reverse complement strand
GTAATGGAGGTTGAACCTGCAAGAGTAGACAGAGAAGAACATGAAAGAAGAAAGAAAAATACTCATTCTAGAAATCCTAAAAGGGTTACATTTGAAAATGAGGAAACTCCAAATGAAGATTTTGTTGGCATTGGTCCCAATGAGATTATCACTCCTTCTTGCAAAAGAATAAACAAGATAAACTCAAAAGAGCGATGGTTGATGATGAGTCTATTCTTATTGATTATGAAGAAATAATTGATTTGGATGAAACACATTTAAATCATAAGAGGAAGAAAACAAATGTTGATAATGTTCAAGAAGCCATCGTTAGCTCAAAGTATTATAGTGAAATTCCTAAAGGTAGTAGAGAAATAATAGCACCATGTGTTGATCTAGAGGATGGTATTATGAAAACAACACAAAATTCCATTCGAAATAGAATGAGGATGGAAAACTTAGTTGATGATGGCCACACATTTCAATTGAATCTGAAACAACTTTATAAACCCACAGAGGGGAAAGAAAAATATCAAATTAGAAAACTGCATCACTTGCATATTCACAATTTGAAAGCATTGATTTGGTACAATCCATATGCACATGTGGTTGACCACCTAGTTCTTGTTGACCCAATGGAAGATCCTACAAGGTAAGAATTTGATAGATCAAAATGTTTTGACTACAAATATAATGTGATTGGAGGAAATCATTCTGCAGAGGCTAGAAGAGAATTGATGCAAGAATATCTCAATAATCCTCTTTTTGAGACAGTCAAATGCATAATTTATGTCGGTTTAAAAGATTCAAAAGTAAAGTTATTGGCATGGGATCATAACACAGACAATGAGTACAAAATGTCTATGACTTTCATTCAAAGGGTGAGATTTATCCATAATGAATTTTCTGAAATATTTCGTGGGGAGAGATCAAATGTTGATGTTAAGTTTCGAAAGAAATGTTGTATGGAAATAGGATTCCCACTTGATGATGAAAATACAAAAGAAAAAAATCACAAAGGAAGTGATATATTTAGAGTTGTGGATAGATATTTTCAATTGGGATTGAGAACTAGACAGGTATGGGATTTGATAGATGAGATCTTCACCCCATGGGAAAATATTAACATAAAAAATCAAAGAGTTAAGAAGGCTAAACCATTGATATGTGGCACAAGTAAGACATGTCCTAACATAAAAAAAATCTTCCAGATGATATGACTATAACACCTTGGAGATCAATACAAGGAGTGAAGGATGATAAACTTATCATAACTATATTATCATGTGTTAGATCGAGAAAATTTTCAATGGAAGAAATGTATGTTTAGATATTGAAAGTGTATGTTTAGAAATTAAGATTAGAAAACAATTTTATTAACTCACAAGTTAATTGAATTTGCACTTATTTATGTTACAAGCACAAGCCTAATATTCAGAGCTCCAATAGAGAATCATTTAAATGTGATTTTGAGAGTATACATCTTGCAACCTGGACAAAGGATGATTCTTGTAATTCTATTTGTGTGAATGCAAAGGATGGAGAGACTCCTAGTAGTATATTGGTATACAATGTTGTGGTTAGAAAGCTAACATATGAGGAAAAAGATTTAAAAGGAGAGATGGTTAACATTTATCAAAAACCACAAGCATTAATTAATTGTCTTATAGATACATTTTCAAATGAAGAAGATTGGGTTTTGGATTTGTTCTCGGGTTCAGGTAAGAATTATTATCTAATATTTATGAAATCATACTTCAATCTTATATTATTTTTAATTTATGTATTTTTACGGTATCTAACTTCATTATTTATTTTGTATTTGGTGATTAGGTACAACATTAGCATGTTTCCTACAGAAAGGAAGTAATTTCATGGCCATTGAAAGTGACCCAATGTAGTGTAGTTTTATTCAACAAAGAGTTAATGTTATTCCAGCTCTTCCAAATGAAATGCAAGAATTTGGCTTGACGAAAGGAGATTTTAGTGAATAAAATGTGGCAAAATTGTCAAAGGAACCTCAAGTACCATTAGGAGGAATGATTGGAAAAGATCGGGTAAATTCATGGAGGTGGGTAACACTTTTGTGACAATCGAATCTCCAAAATTCTGAAAGACGTTTTTTCGGCCGAAAGCTCTTTTCTTTCCGGTCGAACCTTTGAACTTCAAATCGAACGGTACTTTGACGACGCCCTCGACTTTCGTGTAGAATTTTAGCCGAAGGTATTTTTTCCATCCGGTAACCTCATTTCGGCCGAAAAATATTCTGGCTGAAAATATATTTCAGCCGAAAGAATATTTCTTCTGAAATAATCTTTCGACCTACATATTTTTTCGGATGAAAACATGTTTATATATTTACCTCACATCATTACTATTACGCTTTTATGAGCTCTTGGCGAGTGTCAAAGAGTGATAGTGAGTTTGTTGGTGCGGTCATGTTGACGCGGTCGTGTTGGTGGGAGGTCGAGTGGTCGAAGTTGCAAGTAAGTTGCATGTAGATTGTGATTGTAAATTTTAATTTAAGTTCTGTAATTTTAAATTTTAATTTAAGTTCTGTAATTTTTAAGTTTTAATTTAAGTTCTGTAATTTTAAATTTAAGTTTTAAATTTTAACTTAAGTTCTGTAGTTTTTAATCTAAGCTTCATTTAGACTGTGACTTGGCCACAGGGTTGGCCCCTCGTGGCCAAGTCACAGTCTACATGCAGCAATTATTAGTCTACAGTCTATGTGTGCATCATGTATGGTCTAGTTTAAATAGTTCTGGTAATAATGTACTATGTACTATGTCTATTGTGCAACCATATAAAGACAATATTTATGGTAGGGAAAATCAATTTATAAAATTAAAAAAGATTACCAAATAAAAATAGATCAAGGCGCTTGTTAGGAAAGTATTCGTAAACCAAAAAAATTTATGTGCTATCCACACTACACCCAAGCAGTTTGACAAGGTTTCTATGTTGAACATTGCTTATGAGAGTCACTTCATTGAAGAAGTCTTTGGCACTTTGTTCTTTGTTTATCAATAGTCTCTTCACAGTAATTCCGTTGTTGTTTGGTAGAATTCCCTCAATTTACTCATCGTATTTCATAACTCTATATAGGATAAAATGAATTTGGACATCACCTTATTGATCGAACCGAAGACTCCTTTCCCAATCTGGTTTGTTGGGTTAAAAAATTTAGTACTAGCTCGTAAAAATACTATATTTGTAATTTAATTTTATAAAATGAATTTGTATATTTGTAATTTAATTTTGATAAAAATGAATTCGTACATCACCTTATAAACCGAACCAAAGCCTCCTTCGCCAATCTTGTTTGATGGGTTAAACATTTTAGCAGCGGCTCGTAAAGTACCATATTTGTAATTTAATTTTGATTTGGATAGAGTTGATGACAGTTCACTTGATAGTTTGGAATGCCCTGCAAAATAAACATCAGGTTAATAATTCAGGAAATCATGTATTGCAAAATAAACATCAGGTTAATGATTCAAGAAATCATGTATAACAATGTTAGCAATAGACTGTAACATCTCTCTCTTGTGCACTGAGCGAACTTATTCTTTGAGGACACTTGCTCGCAAATGATCTGGATTAATATACTTTTGGGTATTTGATTTATGACTATGAGGCGTTATAAATTGATGACATGTTATTTGGTTGCATTGACATAGACAGGTGCTATTGACTCGATTTTACTGAGTGTGCAGGATTTTGGACCTCGAGGATGCATAGGCATCGATGGGACCCCTTGGACTCTGGATCGAGTCGGGGAGTGAACCATTGGGGTTTGATTGTTTTATATGTGATATTAGTGCATCTGATTAGATGATATGATATGGATATAATTCTGACATGATTTGTTGATGATGCAGGTTGACGATAGCTTGCCGACCAGACTCACATGTGGAGTAGAGGGGTCACGCTCGACTACCAGAGATGTTGAGGGAGAGATGTGGACAGCATCCCTGCCATAGCCTACTAGCACTCCCTTCGTGGCTCGAACTGTAGGTTAACGATTACCTAGTTCAAGAGGACCCACGATGCCGTGAGGGCAAACTGCGACAGTCGCTTACGATGATTCTAAGGGGCGCGCATTAAGGCAGGGGCCTTATTCCTTAGAGGCCCTTAGTCTCCCACAATATCACCTGGCAGAGTGTTAATTCCGGGGGTTATTTATGTCTACCAAGTCAATCAAGAGGCAAGTGGCACCCTTGGAGCACGTGGTGCGTCCTGAAGAGCACGTTGCGCAAGAAAAATGGAAAGAGGCAAGTGGCACCTTTGGAGCACATAGTGTGTCCTGAAGGGCATGTCACGTGGTTATTTAATAATTGGATAAACCTAGATGGCTCTAGGAAAAATAAAGTGTATAAAGTGTTAAGGAAGATTTGAAACCTTTCCCTTAAAAAAAAATGTGTCGCCCAGCCTAGGAAAATAAGGTCTAGGTCTAAATTTTGTTGGTGATAAAATTTTATCTAATTTAAAAAAAAAAAAATATATATATATATATATATATAATAAATAATAATGATAATCTTCTTTAATCTTATGACAAGAAGAGAGTAAGCAATTAAATTGATTTATAAAATCTTTTGGGATAAAATTTAAAAAGGGGAAATAATAGATTTACTTATTATGCTAATTAAAATTTTATTCATTATAAAGAAAAAGGGAAAAAGGGTAAGTTTCTGCACTTGCCTTTTTGAATTTAAAAAAAAAGGGTTTGTTGTGCATATTCTCCCCCAAGTCAATGAAGTGAAACCGAAGAAGTAGCGATCACCAGGCAATCAAAACGAGATATAAAAACGCAGGAATGTCCAGCAAGATATAAAAATGAAATCACAACGAGATATAAACATGTCGAGTTTAAAGAAAAACTTCTCCAACAATCAAATTTGCAGGGTTAAATAAACGCATCAGGGCACAAGGAAAACCATCAGAGGTAGATGGCTGACAGGAACATCCTTCGCTCATCATCCACGCACAGAAAAGAAGGGTGTTGAGATCCATAGGTCTATTAATGTCGAAGCGACAACCGTAGATCAGGCTCCTGACCGACTGCTCAGGCGAGGACTGGTGAGCTAGGGACGAAGGAAAAATAAACCGAAATCATCATAGAAGCCCTGCCACATCCTACTAGCACTCCCACCGTGGCTCGAACTGTAGGTTAACGATTACCTAGTTAGAGAGGACCCACGATGTCGTGAGGGAAGACTACGACAGTTGCTTACGATGATTCTAAGGGACGTGCAATAAGGCAAGGGCCTTATTCCTTAGAGGCCCTTAGTCTTCCACAAGATCACCTGGCGGAGTGTTGACTCCAAGGGTTATTGATGTCTACCAAGTCAGTTGGGAGGCGAGTGGAACCCTTGGAGCACGTTGTGCGTCCTGAAGGGCAGGTCGCACAAGAAAAATGGAAAGAGGTGAGTGGCACCCTTGGAGAACGCAGTGCATCCTGAAGGGCACATCATGTGGTTATTTAATAATTGGATAAACCTAGATGGATTTAGGACAAATAAAGTGTATAAATTGTTAAGGAATATTTGAAACCTTTCCCTTAAAAAAAAATGTGTTGCCCAGCCTAGGAAAATAAGGTCTAGGTCTAAATTTTACTGGTGATAAAATTTTATCTATTTAAAAGAAAAAAGGAAAATAATAATATATATATATATCCCCCGGATGGGGTGCTAGTGCGTAACACATGGTGCGAGGCAGAGGAGCGGATCGACCAACGAGGCACGAAGCCATGTGACGGGCTCGTGCCATCGCCTGCCACCCCGATCCTGCATTAAATTTCCATTACTATGTCACAACTGCTAATTATGCAACTTCCCTCTCCTTTCACGATTCATTTCATGGCCTGGTTTTCTGTGTATGCCTCCTATCTCCACTCGCGCTCCGACTGGCATCCCCCTCTTCTTCCATGGCCTGATATAACCCGGAACTTCATGCCAACTCCAGCCCTTGTTCGACTCCAGGCAGTCTACCTCTACCTGTTGCACCTGGTTTCCTCTAGCTGTTACACGACGAACCTCATGCCTCGCCCACGGGGGCGGCCGTGCAGAGGTTCTCCATGGAAACCTCGTCGGGCCTCTGTCTCGCCCCCTGAATCGCCTTCCACTTGCTCCTCTCCATCCCTCCACCCCGAGCCAATTCTTCTTTCCTCCCCCGCTCCGCCTGTTTCACAGTTTGATAGCCTAGCTATCATCTCCAAGCTGTCGTGTTCCTCTTCGCGTCACCTTCCTATCCCCCCAACGGTCGAGCCTCCCCTTGCACCAGTTCTTGACTCCTCTTGGAAGACTGTGGGCGAGCCACCTCCTTGCAATCCTAGGAACACCTAGAACCAGCCCCCTAACTCTTTCTTCAACACGCAGCTGAGAGAAACCCTCGCTATTCTCTTCGGTTTGGTCTTTGAACTCTGTCAGGGGGTGGAGGACCTTCAATTCCATCTGCAAGCCACAGATGGAAAGGTTGTGATCCTTCTTCAGCTCCTTTCCTCCCTTCAAGAGGCTTTCCCCTCGAACCTGGCAGGTGCGGCTTCAGCAGAGGAACCCTATGTAGCGATCAGTGAAGGAATGGCCCAGACGTAGCGATCCGCAAGGAATGGGAAGGAGCAAGCCAAGCACAGGGACATGGTCGTGGAGGTGGACACAACACGGCTCGCGCTGCAGGATACCTCGCCAGTTGTCGACAGGACCGAGAGAAGCGTGGAAGCTAGAATGCAGTGGGCAGATAAAGTGACATACATCGAGGAGGAACCTTGGTCTGAAGCCGTCCACGCCACCTGGCCAGGTTATTTGCCAAATGTCTAAGCCCATAGGGGCACTTCAAGTTTCAATAGTTTCTCTACTTTTTAGTTGTTGTCCAGTCAGTTTCAGACTGTGTCCTTAGACTATTACACTACCTATGTTTGACTCCCATGCTGGCTGGACTGGTTTCCCCTCTATTGGGGCAGTCCCGTAACTCCAGTACGCACATACTCTGTATTTTGTATCTCTATTTTGGTCGTGGAAGGCCTTTTATATATAATACTTCTAACTTACAATATATATATATATATATATAAAATAAATAATAATAATAATCTTCATTAATATTGTGACAAGAAGGGGGTAAGCAATTAAATTGATTTATAAAATCTTTTGGGATAAATTTAAAAAGGGGAAATAATTGTTTTACTTATTATGTTAATTAAAAAAAAAATCATTAGAAAGAAAAAGGGAAAAAGGGTAAGTTTATGCACTTGCCTTTTTGAGTTTAAATAAAAAAGGGAAAGAGGGAAATCTTAAATAATTAGGAAACTAGGAAAAAGTAGGAAACATAAAAAGAAAGGGGAAACATAAGGAAAAATCAGAAAGTCTAACTTAGTAAGGTATCTAGCATTAAAGAACCTTCTAAATTAAATGGAACTAGTAATTTAATAATGGGGAAAGTCATTAAAACCTGTGAGGGAATTTGGGGACACCTAGGAGCGATTCTAGGAATGACTCTAGGTGGGTGAGGGAAATAAGGGTAATTAATTAATTAAAGAAATTAGTTTTTGGAGGAACGAAGGGGATGGGTGACACATGTACGGGGAGGATTTTTATGAATTAATTTATCAAACATTAAATAAAATGGGATTTTGGGAAAGTAAGGTACTTTGAAACTCTATATAATGGAGGGAGGAAATTGATGGTGGATCTCTTCTGTTTGTGTAACGTTACGCTGTAGAAATATCTACTTGACTGACTTAGCTTGTGAGAGTTGGGATACTCAGCACAGTGAGGAGTGGTAGCTTGGCCTTGCGAGGCAAGTTGGGAGCTAGATGAATCTCTGGATAGTGTGTGTGGCCCCTTTGTAGCTCAGAGGGCTAAGGGGGAAGAAGACTACCCCTAGCGTTGGTTGGGAGGTACCGGTAAAGTCTCATCGGCCGGCAGGCAGGAGTTGCACGGAGTGCACAGGACATCAACTCAGAGCAGACGATTGGGCAATGGTACCCTTCCTCTATTTCTGTGTGGTAGATTGTTAGTGTGATTTAAGCTTTCAGTTATGTATGCTTAATCAAGTAAAGAATATGATATTCTTAGCATTCTAGTTGATGACTGAAATTTACCCATAGCCTTAGCTTGATGCTGATTGATTTCCCATGGCCTTCGATCCCTACATGTCTTGACCGTCTGGAGTTTTTTTTTATTGCGATGATTGTGGTTTATTTTTTCCTTTGTCTCTAGCTCATCAGTCCATGCCTGAGAAGTCGGCCAGGAGCTTGATCTACGGTCGTGGCTTCGGCGTTAATAGACCTATGGATCTAAACACCCTACTTTTCAGTGCATGGATGATGAGCGAAGGATGTTCCTTTCAGTCGTCTACCTTTGATGTTTGTCCTTGGCTGATGGTTTTCCTTGCGCCCTGATGCGTTTATTTAACCCTATAGAATTTGATTGTTGGTGAAATTTTTCTTTAAACTCGACATGTTTATATCTCGTTTTTATCTCGTTTGTATATCTTGCTGGGAATTCCTGCGTTTTTACATCTCGTTTTGATTGCCTGGTGATCGCTACTTCTTCGGTTGCACTTCGTTGACTTGGGGGTGAATATGCACAACAAACCCATTTTTTTCTATTTCTGGTCAGTAGTTTGGATTGCCAGATGCTAGACAAGATACACTCCTTTCGTTTTAGACAACCATTGTGTATTGGTTAAGAAGAATTTTACTTCTGGGCATTTTATTGAATGGTTAATCTTAGGGCAATAAATTAATGGGATGATTTAACCTCAGTAAAATTTGGTTGTTTAAACTCAACGATTTGATTTAATTGTATGTTAATATCTCTGTGAAATTGACCAGTAGACTAGAGTTTTTTTAATCCCTGAGTTACAACGTCTTATCACTGAACTCACCAGCATTTTTATCTCAGATTTTACAACGCCCTCCCCATTAATTCACCACGAATTTATCTTGTCACAACGATTTGCCTTTAAATTGATTGAGTTTTTTGTTGAATGGGCATGATTTGCCATTAAAAGGGTAGTCTGCGTTTTGCTGATGTTTGCACAATGATTTTTCTCATAGATTAAATGATAGCAATGTGAATTTCCTTTTGGCATGTGTGCACAATGATTTTTCTTATATGTGAATGATGGAAAATGTAAATATCCTTTCGTTATGCTTGCACAACGATTTTTCTCATATATTAAATGAAAACAATGTGAATTTCCTTCTGGCATGTGTGCACAATGATTTTTCTTATATATGAATGATGACAAATGTAAATTTCCTTCTGGCATGTGTGCACAACGATTTTTCTTATATGTGAATGATGGAAAATGTAAATTTCTTTCTAGCATGCTTGGACAATGATTTTGCTCATATATTAATTGATAGCCATGTGAATTTCCTTCTGGCATGTGAGCCCAGAGATTTTTCTTATATATTAATGATAGCAAATGTAAAATTCCTTCTGGCATGTTTGCATAGCGATTTTCTTATATATTAACTAATAATAATGCAGTGTCCATTCTGGTGTGTTTTGGCACACCAATTTTCTTTAAATAATGACGGCAGTGTAATGTTTCTTCTGGTGCATTTTTGCACAACGTTTTTCTTATTTAAATGATGTCATCAATACAATTCCTATCTTGTGTGTATGTGCACCGATTTTTCCGTATTTATTAATGACAACAATGTCATTCCTACTTGGTGTGTATGTGCAGTGATTTTTCCATATTTATTAATGACAGCAATGTCATTCCTATCTGGTGTGTATGTGCAAAGATTTTGTCGTATTTATTAATGAGAGCAATGTCATTCCTATCTAGTGTGTATGTACAATGATTTTGCCTTATGTATAAATGACAACTCCCTTATAGTGGCTAGATGATAGCCTTCCCAGACCTCCAGTTTAGTCTTGGACAAAATTTAAAAACCACCTTTAATGTTTAAACAGCCTTTAATAGAGCATAACCATCTTTAATTGGTTTAGACAGCCTTGATTGATTAGACAACCTTACTTATTTCATGGACAGTTCTTAATTTAATATAATTTAGACTTGTCAATTTGGTTTAATATTGATTAAAGAAAACTTGCCGAATTAATGTGAGTTAATGTTAATTACATTGAATTTAATGATTTAATTATAACGTAGAATTTTCGTTTGATTCGAAAGTAATTTTATTTAGATTGAAATGAATGACTGAGGTGTAAGGTAGAATGGTCGATTGAATTTGTATCAAATGGTAAGTTAAAGACTAATTTATAATTTAGACTTGCTAAATTTAGATGGATAATCAATGTCAAAACAATTGTAACTGTTGACTAGTTTAGACTGGATGAATGGACAGGTCATTGACGATGTTGTGTATTGGCTTATGTCATACCTTGTTGTCATCCTCGGGCATTTTGTCAACCAATTTCTTGGGGTGTGGGTGTAGTCTCCTTGTATGTTGTTTCGTCCTAGCGCATCGGAATTATATAGAGTCTTCGGTCCAGATAGGATGTGTTGTGCCAAGTTATGGACAAATCTATCACCTGGGGACAACATGATTCCTAATGATGGGATCATGGTGCACCCTATTGGGTAGCAGAGAATGAGAACTTTGTCGGGTTATGTGCGTTTTGAGTCGGTGTTGTCGAGCGTTGTAAGATGTTTTTTTTTTTCCTGGGTAGAACGCCCTCATTTCATGGGTTCGCGCGCCTTGAGGTCTAGTCTTGTTCATCAAGGTCATTGTGTCGGGAGGGGGATGTTGTCCCTTATCTTGTAGAAGTGTCTTGTTTTCATCGAGCAGGTAACCGTTCCTCCTTGTTGTACTTCGCATGTTTTGCCTAGTTTCCCTCATGCCAATGTGTGGTGTCATAGTAGCCTATTGCCTGGACTGCGTGATTGCTTTTGTCGTCAATGGTATGGTTAAATTATTGTCATCGTCACCTTCTTGCCTAAAGAAAAAAAAAAAAAAATTGCACCTTTGCTTCGCTTGTAGTCATAAGAAGAGGGGTCCTTACATATGGTATCAGAGCTGGGTTCAACCCACGACTTGGGATCACTACATATTTTGTTGATATGATTTTATTTAATGTTTCTAATTAAGTTGACTTGTATTCGTGCAGGTAATAATGGTTAGAGGACGTCGCGGAGGTAGATGATGGGGTGCTAGGGGAGGAGGCGTGATGCCTCTAGTAGAATCCATGCCTGAGGGGTTTAACCCCCAGGGAGACAAACAGGTTGTCAGGTAGGAGCAGATAACAGTGGGTGATGTGGTTGGAATGATGAAATCTTTTCAGCGCATGTCTGAGGCACTGCTTTAGCCATTTGGACATAGATGAGGCTAGAGCATCGGCACCCTCTGAGAGTCCACCGCGCGCTTTGGTTGGTACTGGTAGGATTCACTGTGAACTCGAGAAGGTCAAATTTCCTGAGTTCTTTGGTGCCCCAGACAGCGCAGCCACCGAGGCATGATTGGAGAATATGGCGATGTGCTTTGCACTTCGCGACTATACCTCCAACATGAAGGTCTGCATGGCAGTCTTTCAACTGAAGGGGAGTGCTCTTCTATGGTGGAAGACGCTCCTACCACAGTTGAACATGGTCATCGAAGACGTGTCATGGGAATTGTTTAAGGAACGGTTCCGAGAGAGGTACCTATCAGAGGAATTCATTGATCATTAACTCAACAACTTCAACGCCTTGCGATAAGGTGGTCGTATGGTGCCCGAGTACGAGGCATGTTTTATGGAGCTTCTCTGGTATGCGCCACACATTTACACTAAGAAACTTAAGGTCAACAGGTTTTTTTTCAGCCTTAATGGAAACATATGTGCAAAGGTTAGGATTTATATGCCTCAACCTTGCATGATGTCGTCTAGAAGGCCCTCATAGCAGAGGAGGAGCTTATCAGCGGAGGTCAAAGTAGGACTTCAACGAGACTAGTAGGGAAGGTGTCATCTGGTGTGCAGCAACATCAAACACCAACCAGACATATGTCAGGATATCGTGGCTTCCAGAGGGGATCCAATTTAACTACACCTTAACAATTGATGCCTCAACAACGGACACCTTATAAGGGACCACAACATCAGCAACAACGTTGACCACAACAGTAGCAGTTTAGGCCTGTTCAACAGAACAAACCATGGTTTTAGGCCGGTGGGTCATCATCTTCTACTTCGGATACCAGGAATACTGTACCGAAGAAGGTGTGTTGGACATGTGGGGAGCCACACTACCAGCGCGACTGCCTAGTGGAGAGGACTAGAGCATATGGATCAATCAGACCCACTACGATGGGAGATTTGGGCAAGGCCCATTGGATTCATGCAGTGGTGAATAAACGCCAGGCAGAGCACAAGTCAACTGTGCTCGAGACGTCAAGTACCGTCGCTAACCAGACACTTAGTATTTTGATAGATCCCGATGCTACTAAGAGTTTCATTTATGGTGCAACGCTAAAAAGGATTAAGGTAAAGGAAGTCGAACATGATGAGTTTAGCTTCGTAGAGATGGCTTCGGGAGCCAAACAGAAGGTTGGAGGAAATGTTACGGGTTGTACCCTTAACCTAGGAGAGTTTGTTACCAGGGCCAACCTGTACGTCACGATATTAAGATATTATGATGTCGTGATCGGTATGAACTGGTTGGAATCAGATGGGGTGATACTCAACTGTAAGATGAAATGGTTGAGTTTGGTCGATGATGAGGCACAAAGACATGTGATTGTAGGTTGGAACCATGGATTTTCCCTAAGGTTCATCTCTTCCTTACAGCTACGGAAGAGAATGTGCAAGGGGTGAAAGCTTTATGCAATCCTTGTGTTAAACGAAAAGGGAGTAGCGGAAGGTCTAGAACACCTTCCGGTGGTGAGAGAGTTTGTAGATGTCTTTTCAGAGGAGTTACCTGGAATGTCGCTGAAGAGGGAGTTGGAGTTTACTATAGACCTAAAGTCGGGGACTAAACTTATAGCGAGAACGCCTTATCGGATGTCGACCCCGAAGTTACAGAAGTTGAGAATGCAACTGAAAGAATTGTTGGACCTGGGACTAATACGTCCAAGTGTGTCACGTGGGGTGTGTCAGTTATTTTCATACGAAAGAAGGATGGATCATGGAGGCTCTGCATCGACTACCGTCAATTGAACAAGGAAACGATCAAGAATCAATATCCATTGCCGAGGATAAATGATCTGTTTGATCAGATGAAGGGTGCGAAGGTTCTCTCAAATATCAATTTGTGATCAGGGTATCACTACTTACAGATCAAGGAGGATGATGTTCCTAAGACCTCCTTTAAAATGAGGTTTGGACTTTACGAGTTTACTATTTTACCATTTGGACTGACAAACGCCCCAAGGGTATTTATGAGTTTGATGAATGGGGTGTTCCGCGAGTACTTGGACAATTTTGTCCAAGTATGCATTAACGATATTTTCATTTACTCTCGGACAACGGAGGAGCATGACGAGCACTTACGCTTGGTACTATAGTGTCTGCGAGAGCACAAATTGTATGGGAAGTTGTCCAAATGCACTTTTTATCAATCGAATATTCACTACTTAGGGCATGCCATCTCCAGCGAAGGTATCGTTGTGGATCCAACAAAGGTCGAGGCTATTATGGAATGGCCTGCACTGACGAATGTCCCAGAAGTGCATAGCTTCATGGGTTTAGCAGGATAATATCTATGGTTCATCGAGAGATTTTCGAAGATAGCAAATCTGATCACAGAATTGCAAAAGAAGAACAAGAAGTTTGTTTGGACCGAAAAATGCGCGGAATCATTTCGGAGGCTCAAGGAGCCGTTGACAACAACACCGATACTAAAGGTCTCTGACATGGATGCAGACTTCTTGGTATGCACTAACACATCCAAGGAAGGCTTAGGTGGAGTCTTGATGCAAGACGGACGAGTGATCGCTTACATCTAGAGGAAATTGAGAAAGCATGAGGAGAACTACGCGACACATGATTTGGAGTTGTTAGCCATTGTATATTCCTTGAAGGTTTGGAGACACTACCTTGTGGGATGAAAATTTGAACTAAATATGGACCACTGTGGACTACAACACATATTTATGCAAAGAGACTTGAACGCGTGACAACAGCTTTGGTCGGAATTGCTTAGCGAGTATGACTTCGAGATTACTTACATAAAAGGAACAGTGAACCGAGTGGCATATGCATTGAGTCGGAGACCATGCAACTTTTTGGTGTTGCCTCTTCAGATGAATTTACATGAAAATATTCTAACCTTACAGTGTGATGATGAATGGTACAAAGAAGTCGAGGTTTTTATCGGACAAAACACAATGATGGTACCAAGATTTGAAGGATTTACGTTTGACGACAATGGATTATTGAGGTTTAAAAATCAGATTTATGTACCATCGAACGATGAGTTGAGGATCTTGATCCTAAGCGAGGCTCATAGAGCAGTATACATGGATCACCCGAGAGTCACGAAGATGAGGGTGGACCTTAAACCCTTATTCTTCTGGAAGGGAATGAAGGAAGACATAGTAAACTATGTGGTCAGATGTCTAGAATGTTAGTAGGTAAAGGCTGAACATAGACATCCAGCAGGATTACTACAACCACACGCTATTCTAGAATCGAAATGGGAAGTTATTTCGATGGATTTTATTGTTGGATTTCCATTGACAGCAATGAGACATGACTCAATTTTTCTAGTAGTAGACACTCTGACGAAGAGTGCTCACCTTATTCCTATGTGTACGACGTATCAGGAACCTGACATAGCTAGAGTTTTCATCAGTGAGATTGTGAGGTTGCATGGAATTCCTAAGAGGATTATATCTGATCATGGATCAATGTTTACTGGACGATTTTGGACGAGTTTCCAAGAGGCCTTGGGAACCCAACTTAACTTTAGTACTGTGTACCACCCAAAGACTGACAGGAAGACCGAATGAATGAACCAGACCTTGGAGGACATGTTGCGCATGTACGTGATGGACCAATAAAAGTGTTGGGAATAATTCTTGCCACTGGTGGAATTCACTTATAACAACAGTTACCAAAACACCATTAAGATGGTGCCTTTCGAGTTTCTTTATGGGCAACCATGTCGGATGCCTTTGAGTTGGGATCGACTTAAGGATAGGGTCCTGGTGGGACCAGAAGCGATCCAAGAAATGGAAGAGCAAATGCAAACAATAAGACAAAGGATTAAAGAAGCGCAGGATCAGCAAAAGAGTTATGTCGATGTGCACCGTGTTGATCGTAGTTATAAGGTTGGCGATCGAGTCTTCTTGTGGGTTAAACTGCATAAGAGATCGATCAAGTTTGGAAAGGGAGATAAACTCTCTCCTAGGTTCTTGGGACCTTTCGAGATTGTTGAGAGAAAGGGGCATGTGGCCTATCGACTAGCCTTGCCTGATTCTTTGAGGTGTATGCACAATGTTTTTCACGTATCTGTTTTGAGACATTATATTAGTGATCCTACACACGTTATTGACATGAGTTCCTTGCAGGTATCGGATGAGGGGGCGCTCACGGATGAGTCGATCTGCATCCTGGATCATCGCATTCGATAGCTACGACATTGAACAGTAGATCAGTTCAAGGTCTAGTGGGACAACTATAGTCTGCACTTGGCGACCTAGGAGGATGCATATGATATGCGCCAACAGTTTCCATTTTTGTTTGATAGATAGAATTATGATACTGTGATACACATTACTTTGACACTTATACTGTGAAACTTCGAGACGAAGTTTGGACCAAGAGGGGGTGTATGTAACATCCCGCTCTTGCGCACTGAGCGAACTTATTCTTTGAGGACACTTGCTCACAAGTGATTCGGATTATTATGCTATTAAAACATTTGATTTTTATTATGAGGCGTTATGGGTTGATGTCATGTTGTTTTGTTGCATTGACATAGACATGTGTTATTGACTCGGTTTTACTGAGTGTGCAGGATTTCGGAGCTCGAGGATGCAGAGGAATCAATGGAACCCCTTGGACTTCGGATCAAGTCGGGGAGTGAACTAATGGGGTTTGATTGTTTTATATGTGATATTAGTGAATTTGATTAGATGATATGATATGGATATATTTCTGACATGATTTGTTGATGATGCAGGCTGACGATAGCTTGCCTACCAGAATCACATGTAGAGTAGAGGGATCACGCTCGACTACCAGAGATGTTGAGGGAGAGGTGTGGACAACAACCCTGCCATAGCCTACTAGCACTCTTGTTGTGGCTCGAACTCTAGGTTAACGATTACCTAGTTTGAGAGGACCCACGATGTTGTGAGGGCATACTACAACAGTCACTCACGATGATTCTAAGGGGCGCACAATAAGATAGGGGCCTTATTCCTTAGAGGCCCTTAGTCTCCCACAAGCTCACCTGGCGAAGTATTGACTCCAAGGGTTTTTTATGTCTACCAATTCAGTCAAGAGGCGAGTGGCACCCTTGGATCACATGGTGCGTTCTGAAGGGCACGTCATGCAAGAGAAAAAGAAAGAGGCGAGTGGCACCCTTGGAGCACGTGGTGCATCCTGAAGGGCACATCACACAAGAAAAATGGAAATAGGCGAGTGGCTCCCTTGGAGCACCTAGTGCGTCCTAAAGGGCACGTCGCGTGGTTATTTAATAATTGGATAAACCTGGACGACTTTAGGACAAATAAAGTGTTAAGGAAGATTTGAAACATTTCCCTAAAAACAAATGTCTCCCAGCCTAGGAAAATAAGGTCTAGGTCTAAATTTTACTGGTGATAAAATTTTATCTATCTATATATATATATATGTATATATATATAATCTTCATTAATCTTGTGACAAAAAGGGGGCAAGCAATTAAATTGATTTATAAAATATTTTGGGATAAATTTAAAAAGGGGAAATAATTGTTTTACTTATTATGCTAATTAAAAAAAAAATCATTAGAAAGAAAAAGGGAAAAAGGGTAAGTTTATGCACTTGCCTTTTTTATTTTAAATAAAAAAGGGAAAGAGGGAAATCTAAAATAAATAGGAAACTAGGAAAAAGCAGGAAACATAAAAAGAAAGGAGAAACACAAGGAAAAACCAGAAAGTCTAACTTAGTAAGGTATCTAGCATTAAAGAACCTTCTAAATTAAACTGAACTAGCAATTTAATAATGGGGAAAGTCATTAAAACTTGTAAGGGAATTTGGGGACACCTAAGAACAATTCTAGGAATGACTCTAGGTGGGTGAGGGAAATAAGGGTAATTAATTAATTAAAGAAATTAGTTTTTGGAGGAATGAAGGAAATGGGTGACAAATGTACGGGGAGGATTTTTATGAATTAATTTATTAAACATTAAATAAAATGGGATTTTGGGAAAGTAAGGGACTTCAAAACTCTATATAATGGAGGGAGGAAATTAATGATGGATCTCTTCTGTTTCCATAATGTTACGCTGCAAAAATCTCTACTTGAATGACTTAGCTTGTGGGAGTTGGGATACCCAGCTCGGTGAGGAGTGGTAGCTCGACCCTGCGAAGCAAGCTAGGAGCTAGCTGAATCTCTGGATAGTGTGCGTGGCCCCTTTGCAACTCGGGGGGTTAAGAGGGGAGAAGAGTACCCGTAGCGTTGGTTGGGAGGTACCGATGAAGTCTCATCGGTCGGCAAGCGGGAGTTGCATGGAGCACGTGGGACATCAACTTAGAGCGGGAGATTGGGCAACGATACGCTTCCTTTATTTCTGCGTGGTAGATTGTTAGTGTGATTTAAGCTTTTAGTTATGTATGCTTAATCAAGTAAAGAATATGATAGTCTTAGCGTTCTAGTTGATGACTGAAATTTCCCCACAGCCTTAGCTTGATGTTGATTGATATCCCATGGCCTTCGATCCCTGCATGTCTTGACCTTCCAGATTTTATTTTTTATTGCGGTTTATTTTTGCCTTCGTCCCTAGCTCATCAGTCCATGCCTGAGCAGTCGGCCAAGAGCCTGATCTACGGTCTTCGCTTCGGCGTTAATAGACCTATGGATCTAAACGCCCTTCTCTTTTTTGTGTGGATGATGAGCAAAGGATGTTCCTGTCAGTCGTCTACCTCTAATGTTTTTCCTTGTTGATGGTTTTCCTTGCGCCCTAATGCGTTTATTTAACCCTGCAGAATTTGATTGATGGTGAAGTTTTTCTTTAAACTTGACATGTTTATATCTCGTTGTTATCTCATTTTTACCTCATTTTTATATCTTTCTAGACATTCCTGCGTTTTTACATCTTG
>JZKD02S2039355.1:56315-102491 GCA_000966675.3 Picea glauca | reverse complement strand
TGATAAGTTGGTCCTATAAGAGGTACCTGATAGTTCATGCTAGTTAAAAGCGTCAATTTATTTTTGAAGTTAAAAACTCATATTAAGTTTGGGAAAATGAGATCCATTCTAAAACAAAGTTTATCTAGTGGATATCCTCGCCATAATACAAGTGTTGACCTTTTTCCTTTATATAGCTTAAGTTAGACATAGCCCTAATAGATAAATACATTAAAAGGAAAAAAGACACTACATAAATAGAAAGCAAGAGAATATTTTACACCTATCTAAGCGAGATCCTAAGAAATTGTGGAGGCAAAGTCTCATTGGTAAAACTAATATAATAATATGATTCCAATTAATATTATTTCCTTGAGGGACTGGAATATCTACCTTAAAAATATTTACCAATCTCGTAATGTGATGGACAACATTCCAAATGTTTCTACACAAGTTGAACTTTTTTCTATAGAAGACATAAATCTCGGGGTTAAGTGACTCGTAAAAGGGAAAGCTAAGGACATCAAAGGATACCAAGCTAAAATATTAAAAATTGGAAGGCCTATTCTCATCCCTCACATACACTAGATCTTTGATTTAATAGTTAAACAGGGCTTCCCTAAACCCAAGCCTATTTTTAAAAGTGGGAACAAAATAAATCCCTCTAATTGTAGGACCATTATGATTAGCCCCATTTTATCCAAGCTATATAGAAGTATTTTTGAAAACAAGATTAGCATATGGCTAGAAAACCATGTAAAAAGAGCTAAAGGTCGAGCAAAAATTAGAGGTTTTCATTCAACTATGACCACTATCTTACACTTAGGATCATTACAAAGGAGTGTCACAATAATAAAACCAATCTCATTTTTTATTTTGTTGACTTCAAAAAATATTTTGACACAGTGCCCCAAACTAACCTTTGGAATATGTTAGAAGAGATAAAATTTCCTTTCGAGTTGAGTGTTGTTGTGGTAAGGTTGTACGAAAACATTATTTCCAAGTTTAGGAACACTGAGGGTTGGTTGGAATAAATCAACTATAATATAGGAGTCAAGCAATATGGTCTCGTGCCCCCTACCCTTTTTGGCATATATATTGACTAGTTAGAACATTGGTTGGAAGATGCAAGTTGTGTCGGTCTGACTCTTGTGGGTGTAGTCATCATTCTTCTTCTTTACACCCATGATTTTGTTCTTATAACAAGGAGTACCCATGACCTCGATAAGCAACTAAGAATCCTCAAGGAATTATGCTCTAGTATGGATATGACTATGAACACTGAAATAATAAAAACCATTATAGTTAAATCGAAAAATATGAAATGAGTGAAATTAAAATATTTCACCAATTAAAAATTGAAATGAGTGAAATTTAAAAATTTTGAAATTTATTTTTAATTTTCAAAAAAAATAATTTAATAAAAATATTGAAAAAATTTATATCATAAAAATAAAAAAGAGTTAATGTAAAATCAATTTTTTTTTGGTCTAATAGTTAAAATAAAAGGTATACTCCATGCTTTTTCAAGGAATAAGTGTAAATAAATAACTATCAACAAAATGAAAGGGGATTATAATATGATCAATAGTTTTAGTACTTCTTAATAAGACAAAGGTTGTATGAGAAAGTAAAACTTAGAGTGATAATTCTACACCTTAGTCTCCTTATTAATACTTCCCAACCAACCTCATGTGTATATCAACTCCATCGTTTCACTTTGGGGTGACACTTTGTATGTTGTTTATTACAAAATTTATATCTTTTCGGCATTTACATATAGTTCATGCTACTTAAAAGAGTCAATTTATTGTTGAAGTTAATAACTCATATTAAGTTTGGGAAAATGAGATCCATTCTAAAACAAAGGTTATCTAGTGGATATCCTTGGCATAATATAGGTGGTGACTTTTTCCTTTATACAGTTTAAGTTAGACATAGCTCTATTAAAACTCAAGTCAACTCTGAAGCTTAATAGTTAAAGTAAATTGATGTATCATGAGAATAAAACCTGATAATTTTGGAGTTATAAAACTCGGTAATTTTGGAGTTATAAAACCTGTTTTCCCACTTTCCTTTGTACCATTTTCAACAACGCACCTTCCATTGCATCAAGAAGAGATGAAATGTCTTATGCTAGTCCATGACCATGTGATACATTTCACTCATTATACGATGGGTAAGCCCCAAAATTGTTAGAATTCAATGTAATTTTGTTTCAATGAATGTGGAAGAAAGGAAGAGAGGGGTGGGCACATGAACATAATCGTGTATGTATGGTTAAACCCTATTCTAGTTATCTATTTTTATTCTACCTTTTCGTATGATTTCAAAATTAAAATTGATAGCCCCGGATGGGGTGACACGCGGAGGAGCCAATGAGCCACCTGGACTTGCACTCAGCGATGGTTAAATGTTGATGACCGCCACCCTCGCGCGACATTTAACGCTGATGGACGGCCATAGCAGAGGACTGTTGGAAGAGGTACTCCTCCCTCGCGCGGTAATTAACATCCCATGCGCATATGAATTCATGGCTAGTATGGAAGGAAGGAGGAGCAGACAGTTTGATTATAATTTTTCTTTGGAGCTCGAGCAAAGGAGGAAGGCTCCTGGTGCGTCAATAGCTGGGTCAATTACCGCCTCCTATCTGTATTCTGGGGAGTTCTTCCAGGGCTGGTGGCTTCTCTGTCTTCGACAGAGCTGGCCTTCCAGCGCTCGGCACTCGCAGAGGCTCTCGAATTGGTCCTTTTCTAACTCTGTTATGCTCTTAACTGGCATTTGCGTTGGGAAAATGGTCAGGCGAAGAGGCACACCTCGTCGAGGTTCTGCCTGGGAAGCACACAAGGCGCAAAGGCACAGGGAGGAGGAGCTTGAACGGGCCTTGGCTCTGGCCTCTTCCATCCTCAGGAAAAAGGCACGGGTTGAGGGACGGGCGGTGCTCAATTCTATTGTCGAGCAAGACGCTGGCAGCAGCAGAGCGAAGAAGGTGACCGAGCCTGTGGACTGGTTTTCTGGTTGTGTTGTGGAGGAGGACCCGTCAATCGGGGACCTGATATGTAATGAGAATCCAAGCACTAGGGAGACGCTCACCAGGCAGGATAACAATAGCACCTCGACTAAGGTCGACGACCTTCCTGGTTGCATGGTGGAAGAAATTCCATGGTTAAGTGACCAACAGGCCACAGATGCTGAGCAGTTGGAAAATTTGGTGACAGCCGAGAAGGCAACGGCTGACAATGGCAAAGACGAGGATAGGAGGAATGCTCCTCCTAGTTTCCAGGGTGGCGGAACACATGGTCCCCTCCTCAGCGATGAACACCTGGCCTTGGTGTTCAAGCTCCGCAGCCACATCGCGGACTTGGAACACAGGGCTCTCACTATGGGACAGCGATTAGATCTGCTCCTCGACGCGCTCTCCGGGGCCCCAGTTCAGCGTAAGTGCCCCATGTGCATGCAGGCTTTTGACATTTCGACGGGTGCTGAGGGGAGAGACACGTCACCGGATGCCTAGGCTGCCTGGCTCTCCAGGTTCTTGTTTTTATGTGTTAATTGCTATATGTTTCTCTGGACCACTGGCATCTGTCCTGGTTTCCTACGGGCAGGACAGATGTCTTTTTCTTGAATATATTACTGTATAAACTGCTAGGTGTCTCCCAATAATGCTGGTTTCCGGTTACCGACAGCATTTTTTTGGTGAATATAGCTTTGAAGCTGTGTACTTTGTCAAAGTTTTGAGTTAATATATTATAGCAGGTACTACACCTTTTTTATTTAAAAAAAAAAAAATTAAAATTGATAAGATGACCCCATTTTCCCCTTCTTCTTTTCTCCACACCCTCGAAGCAAACACATTTGGGTTTCTAAAAACCTCTTCGACACCGGTGATATATACTCTTTCTCTTTGAGATTGTTTTCTCCCAATGTAAGTTGATAATTGCAATTAAAATTGCTTAACCCCTTGACTAACCACCATGCATACCCTTGTGTGCATCTTTAGTTCAATAGGTTATGGTTGTATTCATCACACCCTCGAAAACATGGATATGTTTAGGTGAAATTCTCTTCTTTGTGACCTCAACTTCTCCTTCAATTATTCTTCAAACACTATGAAAATTATCTTTATCTCAACTCCACCTTGTTAGCTACTTTTCCATCATGCAGAAATCATGTGGAGCTACCAGATAATACCCTTTCATATAATAGCACCCCTCTACCCTAACATTTGCATCCATTACAAACACTAATTCTACTAATGTTTTATATTGTTGATATGGGTGAATTGTAAGAACAACCATGGCCAATTGTAGGAGAAGAAGTGGAAAGGGTCCAATCATTGATATTACTTTAGACAAGGAGGAAGAGGAAATAAAAACCAGTTCCCCAAGGCCCATCCATGATTACATCCTTTGCACTATGGATAAAGGTGTATCATAATAGTGGGGGGAAATGTGCTAGATGTTCCAACTCGAGTCCTACCCTGAATTACTAGATAATGATAAATACATGGGTGTACACTAGATGATAAGGCATTGACAACTTCACAAGGTAGCTTCCCATGTAGTCGTATTCCCATTTTTCAAAGCAGTCTCATGGATCATCGTCCAAGTGGATGTGGATAACAAAATAATTAGAGACAAGAAAGGAAAACCCATCTCCTCATTCAAGTCATCTGTCTTTCACATGTGCTACAATATCCCCACTGAGGAGATTGAAATTATAGAAAATTAGATGTCGCATTTCCCTCTAGATTTCAGAGAAGTGATGAAGAACTGGTGGGTCTCAAATATACAATTCAAAAACAAGAAATCCAATACCTATCCCACCAAAATGATGAGGCATCCATACCAAATGGAAAAATATCTACTTTCAAGGTTCTATAGAGAAGTTGATGCCAGGGAATTCAAGGAAACTTGGGTCATTTTAATGCACACAATCACAATGGATGAACACATATTCAATTGGGATAATATCCTTTCTTCCACCCTAGATGGCGCTCTATCAATTGTAAAGTGCATAGTGCCAAGAAAAAATTCAAAGTTTCACATGTCTTCGAACTTGTGGATGTAGTCATTAGACGAAACTTGAGGTCTAAAACGAGCCTCCTAAGGAAAATAATAAATAATAGTTAAAATAACAAAATAATAGTTATGAATTTTCAAAGGGAAAGAAAGAAAGCTACTTTTTTTAATCATATTTTCAACATATATCCTTATAGGTTTATTCAAATTTCAAGTGTAGGAACTCATTGGATGCGAAGTTAATTTCCTCATCAAACGAGTACCCACTATGCATATTGTTTATAGACCCATAGCGAGATAAACTGGAAATACATGAAAAAACATGTTTTTTTCAAATACACATGTTTTCATGTATTTCCACTTTATCTCACTATGTGTCTATCAAAAGTATGTAGAATGGGTACTCATTCAATGAGGAATTCAATTTTGCATCCAATGAGTGCCCATAATTGAAATTTGAGTAAACATATAAGAAGATATGTTGAAAATATGATTAAAAAAAGTAGTTTTCTTCCATTCCCTCCAAAACTATTTACCCTTATAGTTGACATCATAATTTTGAATCATGTAGTTTCTTTTAAACTTGATTTTGATAGTACTTATTTTTTTAGGCCCATTTTTTACCTCAAAATTACCCTAATGATGTGTGGTTCATGCCTTCCCAGGTATGAATTAGCAGTAGAAACTAAGTGATCTTCCCATCCATGTCTAATGCTCAGAGTTGTGGGAGCACAAATATCATGTCCATTACCACAAAATATTCAATAATTTATTAATCCCTTTGATCCAACTACTATTTTTTGCTCCAACACTGTGTCTGTCAAATAAGGCAAAGCTAGCGATTGGAAATATTGGGGATTTGTTTGTTTTGCAACATGAGACTTATATTAGAATATATGGATCAACCAAACCACCCCACTTATTTCCAAAATTTGTACCTGATAAGTTGGTTCTATAAAAAGTAGCATATCAAAACTTGGTGAATGGAGTTGGAGGATCCCTTGTTAAAGATAAAAAGACAACCATGGCCACCGATGCCTTTCTTCTTCGGATCCTACAGTTTTAAAGACACCATATAGGAACAAGATGGAGCTAAAGATACCAGATAGGCACAAGATGAAGCTAACATTCTGGGCATATAATTACTTTAGATTTAAGAATTCAAGTGAGAACAATATTGAGTTTGGTTTTAGCATCCATTTTGTATGTATTCATGAGTAATATCAAATTGCAATACCACTTTGAATATCTTGGATATTACTTATTAATTGGGAAAAAGTGTTAAGGTGTTTATCATGCCGATTTTTTTTGGACGGATGACATTGAGTGCCATGTTCAAAAGTTTTCAGTTTTTCTTAAATGAATTGTCTTTTATATACGTTATTTTAAAAATAATTAATAAATATGTTAATTCTTATTTGAAGTAAATAATTATAATTTTAATACAATAATTAATTATATATAATATTTGTTAGAATTAGTAATTAAGGTGTACTAGTACTTGCTTGACATGGGTAGATTTTGATGCTACCAATACAATTTTCAAGCACACGCAAGTGAGGTATACATGGTTAATAAAGGTTTGAACCAACTACTTAATAAATATTTCCTTAACAACCAAACGATGTACACACCAAACACTTTAGTTATATATTTTAATATAAAATAAAAACATAATATTTTTTATAAATTAAAATATTATAAAATATAAAATTTATTAATATTGAATATTAATTAACATACTTAAAATTGTACCTGATAAGTTGGTCCTATAAGAGGTAGCGTATCAAAACTTGGTGAATGGAGTTGGAGGAGCCCTTTCTAGAGATAAAAAAACAACCATGGCCACCAATGTCTTTCTTCTTGGGATCCTACAGTTTTAAAGACACCAGATAGGCACAAGATGAAGCTAACATTTTGGAAACATTCCATTTTTGGGAAGAAATATTCCATAAGCATGACCCCATGAAAATTGTGAGCCAACATTGTCAGAACTGCAAATATAGGTGGCCCTATGAATTTGAAACACGGGAAGAGGAAGAAATCCATAAAAAGGAAACCAATTATGACAAATTCCTTTACAGGATGAGACGAAGATCTCAACACAGAGAAAAATTACAAAAGTAAGAAGAAACTAGAGAAAAAAAGAAAAAAGGAAAGGATAGGAAAGGAATATGAAGCATTCACACTTCAACAAGAAGAAACAACAAAAAAATCATAGAAGAAGAGGAAAGAGGAGGAAGAACAAGAGAAAATAAGACTTTATAAAGAGAAAGAAGAAAAACTCAAATGTGAGGAAGAAGAAAGGAGAGAAAAGGAAGAAGGTGAAAGGAAAACTTAGGAGGAATCACAAAACACTAATCTAATGGATACCAATAATCCTAAGTCTTCTTCTAGCACACCCTTGATTGGAGGTCATTTTCCATTGTGGGAGCTAGGAATATGAGAATTTACACCCTCCAAGGCTAGCGGAGTGGAATATATAGACTCTTTCATATTTGATAAGGCGTAGGGATAAAATGTGAAGAAAACTATAAGGAGACTTCTTATTACTGGTGCTCTCGCACTTTCAATCACCAAAGAGATACCTATAGTTGAAAAAATTGATGGAGATCCCCTGGACATAGCTTTATCAAGAATGGCATTCATCCAAGCCTCTGAACATAACCTTATAGACATGTCTAAGGAAATCAAAGAGTGTAAATCCAAAGTAAATAGACTAGAATAAGAAGTGAGATATTATAAAGGAGATAGGGCTAGTATTCTTGAATTTAAAGAAACAACCACTTAAGCATAACAATAACTAAAGGCCACTATAAAAAAAAAATATACACTAGCCTCAAATATTTCTAGGACATTTCCACACAACTACTAGCAATGGAAAATAAAGTCAAGACCAAAAATGTAAAGCTGGAAGGAGTCCACATAAGCATGGACAATTTGAAGAAATGGAAAAAATAAAATTCAGATGCACCACAAGAGCTTCCCATGATGATTGAGAAGGAAAGTAAGTTGAACTATGAATCCCTTTCAAAGTGTTAGAAAGGAGGGAAGGAACTTGAAAATGACATTTTGAAATTGATAATTCATTGCAAGCATATCCACATAGTAGTAGAGAGGCTAACATATAGATGCATATCACCCAAGATTGGAGATCTAGGGCAGCCAAGGCTACCTGAATAAATTTTTGCAGATCTTGAATCCAAATTGCACTCAAGGATAATATCCATGGGAATGATGAAAATGGTTACCCAATTTTTGCTGAAGGAATACATTACTACCCCATTTAAAGATAAAAAAATTCTTAATTCCTTTCTGGTAACATTAAAAAATGGAATGGAAACTTTGTCCTAAGATGAAACTATATATGAGGTTACATTAGAATACTTACTCTTTAGGAGAATAATTTGATTGGTTTACTATCATGGAGTATGGACTACACACTTCAAGGAGAAAGTTGATGGATATGAATGATATTTATTTTTCTAGTTGAAATGTATAATGTACAAAGTAGGAAAATACAAATTAGGCAAGTCCAAGGGTTGTAACTGCCAATGAGAATCCAATAAATCAAAAGAATCAGTTGCAAATCATTGGCTATATACTCCCAAGAGAACCATTTTGAAAACATTCTTACTTTTTTTGTAATTTTTGGAACTACTTATGAGATTTTAATGGGAAGAAGCCCTTAGGGATATTTTGGAGGAGAAACAATCTAGTGTATGTGATGTGCATGTTGTGAACAACTTCCATTTTATGTATTGTCATTTTAACTATTGTAAGGTTATGTTTCTCATTTGATAGACTGTTATAACTTTTCATCCCATTACTTTTCTAATATTTTTGTTGTGAGTTGATGAATTGATGGTTGTGAATAATATTGTTGTTTCAAACTAATTTGTACATTTTTTATTGTTCATGTATTGTTGATCTGTGTTTTTCCTTAACAACTTACTATTTTGGAGGGCAAGCTGTAATTAGTAATTTAACCATATGATTATTTAGTTAGTCTACTCCTAGCTAGGATAGGTTAGAATAGTTTCATTTTCTATATGTAGATTTAGCTCATATTGGACTTTGTATTTTGCATACCAATTCATTTCTAGTAATGGAAGACAAGATAGAATCTATATGGGTATCCTATACTAAATAGTGTGAGGTCTAATTGGGACTTTACATTAGGGAGTACCCCTATTTGTGTTGAAAATATTACTCCAACACCTAGGCACTTTTTTATCTAGTGATTTCCTTAATACAATCATATTATCAGCTCATAAAACAAAAATACACTATTGAAGTATTAAGCTCAATAAAATGCAACAGAAGAAAAAAAAGAAACCAAATCATGCACACATAAACACCAATATTTTTTGGTAGATACCCATGGAAAAAACACTGGAGGGAAAACCAATGTTGAGAATGATTTTATTATGCTGAAATCAAGGCTCTCGTAATAGGGATAATGGACCATTGAGAGAAATACAACTGCACACAAATATGGAAAAGTTTGACCTATTGTACGAACCTAAACTGCATCATTTTCTAGGTGTACATGATTCCCCTTATTGTGACCCACGTATGTATGTGATTGTATCCATTGTGACCCACGTACATGTATGGAACACCTATGTAGAAATATTTGTATGAAACGACACTTCCATGCAGCTTCCTCTGATTGAAAACCACTTGCATTGCCTATATTCTCTCTTCTCCTTGAATTGATCTCTAGATGGAATTCCTTATCCACCTATATAAGTTATTGAATCACAGTCCTTCATGATCCAATCCTCTCGAAAGTAATCCTCTACTCTCAAGTGTCAAGTGTGTCAAGTGTATGGAAAATTCCTTCTTTTCTTTTACACTCTCGAATGGCTCCACACTAGAAAATGTCCCTCTTTTCTATCTCTGTGTGAATGTGTCTTATCCTTCACCCTATCCTTGCTTTCATAATCGTGATTTATAATCTATTTCTAATATCACTTGAGATTTAGATTGCATGCGAAGATTTCACTATAAGTAATTTTAGCACTTTCCTCAAATAACTCAATTAACTAATTACATAATTAATTAATCAATAAAATAAATTTACTTTAATAATTCCTTTAATTAAAATAAATTCAATAGTAGAAGAATTTGGACGATTTCCACACATCTAGACACATAGAACCGTGCGGAAATACCTGTCTAATGCTACCACAAGCATCATCAGTCTGTTGAAGGGAATTTTTATCATGTTGACAGATTTCGGTGCTAGAAGGAGGGTACCACTAAGCTGTATGGCCGGTAGAAATACTCGGTATTCATGTGGACAAACCTTTGACCATACAAATCATGTCCCATAGTCTCATATTTCCCCTAACATAGGTGATAATATTGAAATAGAAATCCCTTCCAAAGACAATCCTCCTATCTTTGGGAACCCTATTTTCCAAAACCCTATGCTTGAGAACACTGATTCACCCATCGAGTTGTTATTAATTATTCCCAAGACCGAAATAAGTGTTGTACGATGTATCTTGAAAATCCCTTACTCCTCATTATTCGCTACCTCATATTTTATAGTCGCAAACTTAGCCAAAATATCACAATTTCACTAGAATATATTCAATAGAATAAGTGAGTGAATGTTCTTGTGAATGAATCTTTGAGGTGTATTTATGCTTTTGTTGGGTAACCTCTTTCCTTAAACTTAGGGAATTCTTAAGTTTCTTGTTACAACCACTTTACCCTTTATTAAATACTTGTAACAAACTAGGGGCTTCTTGACCATTCTTTAGGGCTTCTAACATCACAAGACCATAAATCCTCAACTGTGAGGAACTGCGTGGCATACCACCTATCATAAAAAATGGCATGATGAGGAATATTCATCCATGAGTGAGTTACCTTCATTTACTCTATCCTTATTGACATAATTCCATGATCAACTATGGGATCCTTAACCATAATTAGGGGTTTCTTGTAGAATTATTCAAAGTGTCTTCCCGTGAGGGCCATGCTTAGAGCTAAGCCATAAGGGGACCACTTTGTAGAATTCTCCAAATACACCCATCACATCAGTTGACATCAATCCACTATTCATTGTCATCAATGAAAACCAATTTTCCAACAATCTCCCCCTTTGGAATTGATGGCAACACCGATGGAATGGGAACACTCATTGTCCTGCTCATGATCTCCTTATGTTGATTTCTCCCTCTATGACCATTGTTCCCCCTGTCTCTATGCATCTATTATTTCTCTTTGTTTCTATGCATCTGTTCTTTTTCTACCCCTTCGGAATCGATAGCAAAGAGTAATCCTCCTTGGGACTGCTCCCCCTATCTACAAGCTTCTTCTTTCTCTTCATGGTGCTTCCTCATGTAAAACTTTGATGTATATGAAAAGCATTCAAAATATTCTTGACCTGTATTATTCAAGTCTTTTGTTGTTCTCCCCCTATCTTAATGTGCTTGAAGCCATGTCAATCACTTTGGGGCAGAAAATATTCCAACTTTTTGTTGAATATATTCAAATCTCTCCCTCAAAATACATTTGGTGAAGACATCTCCAATCTGTTTTTTTGCCCCAATGTACTCTAGCTTGATGTTCTTCTCGGTAGCTTGTTCCCATAGAAAGTGATACTTGATTGGAATGTGTTTTGTCTTGGAATGCATTGCTGGATTCTTGGAGATACTGATAGCATTGGTGTTATCACAGAGTATTGAAATGGGTTAATCATACCTCACTTGTATATCCTGGAGGGTTTTCTTCATCCAAATAACTTGAGTGAAACAAGTTGTCATTGCAATATATATTGCTTCTGATGTGGACAAAGATACTAAATATTATTTCTTGCTTATCCAGGATACCACACAATCACCCAAGTAGAAGTCTACTCCACTTGTAATTCTTCTATCGTCAATGCTACCTTTCCAATCTGCATATGTGTAGGAAACCAAAGCCAGATATTTCCCTTTTGGATGCCATAATCCAAATTATTTTGTTTCCTTGAGACATCCGAATATTCTCTTTACTGCCATAACATGTGCTTATTTCAGTGTTGCTTGAAATCTTGCAACTTGTCCAACTGCTTGCGTCACATCCGGTCTTGATGTTGTCACATAGAGTAGGCTGCAAATCATTGATCTATAGAGTCTCTAATATACATCCTTCAATTCATTATCCTTTCTCAACTTGTAACCAATATACATAGGAGCACTCACGGGTTTTCAATCTTCCATTCCAGACTTCTTTAACATTTCTCTAATATACTTGGTCTAAGATATGAAAATACCTTTATCACGCTGACATATCTATAATCCCAAAAATAAATTCAACTCACCGAGCAAAGACATTTTGAACTCATTTTGCATATATCTAGAAAACTTATGACTCATCCTATCATCATCACTTCCGAAGATGATTCCATCTACATAAACTTCAATTATCAATATATTGTCTCGATCCACTTTTATGTAGATATTGTTTTCTACATTGCCCTTCATGAATACTTGTTGTAGATACCTGTACAATCTTGAATACCATGCTCTCGGGGCCTGCTTAAGTCCATACAATGCCTTGTTTAGCCTGCAAACATAATATTCCCTTTCTGACAATAGAAATCCTTTTGGTTTTTCGATGTAGACCTATTCTTCTAATTCTCCATTAAGAAAAGTTGACTTAACATCCATTTGATATACTTTAATTCTTTTGGAACATGCATAAGGTAATATAAATCTGATTGCTTCCATCTTGGAAACTGCAACAAAGGTCTCTTCAAAATATATGCCTTCAATTTGAGTGTATACTTTGCATACTAAACTTGATTTTTTTTTGGTTACCTGTCCATCCTCGTTCAGTTTGTTTCAGAAAACCCACTTTTTTCCAATCACATTATTGTTCTTTGGTCTTGGAATCAGTTCCCATGTGTCATTCTTCTCTATATGATCCAATTCTTCATCCATAGCCTTGATCCAGTGTTCATATTTGTTGACCTCTTCAAAACAACTTGATTCAAATGTAGATAACAATGCTAGGTGTTGTTGTTATGGTGAAAGTATTCTTCTTCTGGTTTCAAATCATGCATCTTTATTCCCAATAATATATTCCAGTGGATGCGTTTTTTGTACTTAGGAGGAATTTGTGTCTTAGGATGAATTTGTTTCTCATCTTCTTCTTGTTCTGTTTCTGGCTGCTCTTCTTCATCATCTTCTTCTTCTACTTCTTCTTATTTCAAATCTTCCTCGTCATCCTGCACTTCTGAATCTTTTCTTCCTTCTTTTCCCTTCCATACATCAGTATTTTCAATCGTTACAATGATGCTTTCCACGATTTTGTTGAGTCTTGGATTGAAACATTTATATGCTTTTCTTTTTCTTGAATACCCAACTAGTATGCCCTTATCTACTCGGGAGTCAAATTTTCCAAACCTGTCATCTTCTTTTTTTATATAACATTTTCTTCCAAATAATCTGAAATGATTCACATTCGTTGGTCTTCCTTTCCATAACTCGAAGGGATTATTATCACTGTTAGTTCTGATCATTCCTCTGTTCAAGATGTGGACTGTTGTATTTATTTATTATGCCCAAAAAATGTCACCCAACTTGTAATCTTTCAAAATGGTTCTAGCCATTTCGTGTATTGTTCTATTCTTCCTTTTGACAATTCCATTTTGTTGAGGTGTCCTAACTGCTGAGAACTGTATTTTTATTCCATGTTCATCGTAGAAGTTCATGAATTCCCTTGAAGTAAATTCTCCTCCATTGTCTAATATTAAACACTTTATTTTTTATTCCATCTTGGTTTCAACCATCTGTTTATATATCTTGAAGTGTTCAAATGCCTCTAACTTCTTCATGAGAAAGAAAATTGAAGTCATTCTTGTGTAGTCATCAACCAAAAACATGAAGTATTTCTCTTCATTTAGTCCCTTCATTCTTGTAGGTCCACATAGGCCAGTGTATATAATCTACAATGGTGTTTTCGTGGAGTACTCTTTCGATTTGAACTTGGTCCTGATTTGTTTTCTTTATAGACAATGCTTTCATAGAGTATTTTTTGGATTCAATATCTTGGGAATTTCTCTTACTTCTTCCTTTATGTTGATTTTGATAAGGTTATCAAAATTTATGTGACCCATTCTTTTGTTCCAGAGCCAACATTCATTATCCTTTCCTAGGGAACATCTTTCTGTTCCAATTTCATTTAGTACATATATGTTTCTTGGATTTATTACAACTATAGCCACCAACTTCCATGATCCTTCTTTCCTTATCTCACATTTTTCTGAGTCAAACATAAGTCTGTGTCCTTGATCACAGATTTGAATTACACTTAGAATATTGTGCTTCATGTCTTCGACTAATAAAACAATTTTTTCCTTGGCATCCTTGCTTCCAAGCTTGACTGTGCATGTTCTTATAATTATGGCTGAGTTTTTATTCCCAAATGAAACCAATCCATCCCTTTCCTTATTCAATGATAGAAACATTTCATTATCACCTGTCATATTCTTTGAGCAAGCACTGTCAACATACCATCCACGTTTCTTGTGTTGATCTTGTAGGGAAAGCGTGCATTCTTCAGTGTTGAATTGATCTTTCTTCCTTATCCATATCCTTTGTGGTTCTTGTCTATGGCTATTTATATTATGTTGTGATTCTCCAGGAAGAATAGAGAATCTACAATATTTGGTGTTGTGTCCAAATTTGTTACACTTATATCATTCTACTTCAACACTCAAGGATTCAAATCTGTTGTAGCTTATGATATGTTCTTCCTGGGGTCTTCTTGGATAACCATTTCTTGTGTAGCCTTCATAGTTGCTTATATTCTTGGTATTGGCTCTACAATTCACAGCCTTGTGCTGAAAATTATTACATGAATAACATAAATCAAGAAAATTAGTTTGATACCTGGGAGTTGAAGATATTTTGAATGGTGATGTTCTTCTGAATCCTTCTTCTTCTCAGGGTCTTTCTATTATTGGTTGTTGTTTATTCTAAATTATGAATCTTATGGGTGGTTCCATATCTTTTCCTTCTTGGATTTTCTTTCCTTCTTCCTTCTTAGGAGATCCTATGATTGTTTCTTCATAGCTTCTTTGATCTATTGTCTTGGAGCTCAAGCCTTTCTATGTCTAGGTATATTCTAGTCTAGAACTATCATAGTATGTCACACACCCGACCCCATAGGTAGCCTTTTAAGGGATGGGGGTAAAAAGTTTCCTCTTTCCTACAATTCCCTAAATTCCTCGGTTGAATATGCCATCACCTTGTGCTCAATGAGAGCTTTCCATCGATAATTTTTTTTCCCAAAATCAAACTTTGGTTTGAAAGTTATATCCTTCTGAAGTTTTCATGCCGTCATTGGCCAATGTCCATCCCCTTCACCACATGGTATCCACGTAGCTTCACTTCTCTCATACCATATGACATGGCATGATCGTGACCTGGTTCGTCACCCCCCAATGATGACATGGTTTCTGGTTTCATAGAGTATCTCCTGGTCTTCATAATATTGGTCCATCAACCCTTTGTCATTCTTGTACAGGTCTAAAAATTCCATAGAGATCTAAAGTCCCAGAGTCTCTTTCCAAACCAGGATCTATGGTGGAGCTCTATCCACCTTTAAAGATATGACAACTGATATTTATCCATACTTAACACATGGTTTAAACTTGACACAAGGGTTCCCACACTTAATTTTCACCCAATCTCACGATGCCTCGTGGACCCACCCAGACATGCCACATCCCTAAGGCATACATGGGCCTATAAAATCGGAGCTGGAAACTAAACTAAAGGGACTTCAATGCTTCGACATTTAACACCCCTTCTTATATCCTCGAATCTCCTAGAGCCCCGGAGCCCCGAAGTTATGGACTCGCGAAAAAGGGTCCCACACATGTACTTACGATGATACTTAAGGCTAATCACATGATTTCTTTAATCCCAACAATTAAATAATATTCTAGTCTTCGAACATAGCCTAGGAGACACTCTACTTAAAAATCCTGAAGTCCCGAAGGTCGAAGTCCTGAAGTCACATGGATCGTCGATTTGAGATCCTTCGAGATCCTTCTTGGTTGTTCAATGAGGAATAGTGGAAGGATAGAATAAGAAAGAGTGTTCACCAACAACATCCATTTTTCACTACTTCATGACCTCCTTGGTCGGTAATACTCCAGAGAGTTTGAAGGATTCGGGGTTATATAAGTCATGAATTTGTGAAGTAGCAAAATCTCATTGGTCGTTTGATGAGGTAGATGGTTCAAGTGTCTTATCCATCGTCAATCCATAAGAGGATGAGAAAGAAAATTATATCGTTGATCTATGATCATGATCAACGATGTAGAAAGTCCCTGTGACTGAGGAGTTGGTTAGGTTTTAACGAGAAGGAGGATCCCACGGTAACAAATCAGAAACCAATAGTTGTCGGTTAGACCATCCGGGGACCGTGCTCCCAAGTTTCCTTTGATAAGATTAATTTTTTGTGAGGTTCAACCATCCTAGAGCCGCATACCTGTGAAGTCTCGAAGCTCGAAAGACTTAGCTCCTTTTTCACATAGAAAAGGGTTCCAGAACCCTGTTATATGGGTCTTTGACAAGCCCTAGAGGGCTACACTTTTAAATCTTATCCAAGGTTTGGTTAAGTCTATGTGATCGATCCTATGGTCATTTGGAATAATGGTTTGAAGGAAGCATATTCTATTTACAAAACTCAAATTCTATAACAGAAAAATGGAATTCGAGGGATGGGCAAGTTCACGACAGTCCTGTAGAGTCCATCCTGACTCTGTATTCACAGAATTGATCCTTGGACAATTCCTTTTGAGTTTTGGTGCGGATAGAAATCAGACAGAAGATCAACTCATCTTCTACCCCAATTTTTCTTAAAACCCATTAATAATAGTCCTCCTTTTCTAAACAAAATTCAACAAAATCCATTGACAAAATATGGTATTCAAATTCTACTTCAAATTTCCTAGGCCCCTAGGTCATCAAGGTTACAAAATTTACCATTCAATAAAGATAAACAAGTTATGCCATCATATAGCTCAAGATAACTCATTTATTAACAAAACCAATCAATATAATATAAAATCATAATATCACTTATCTGAAACTTGGAAATTAGTTGGCAATTGCTGAAAGGGGTTGCTTTTTCCACCCAACTGTAGGCACGGTTTTTCTTGGAGTCTTCCCCCACTATCGTTCCCCTAGATAGATCATGATGACATGAGAGAGATTATGTTTTTTCTTTGTTGGCTATGGAGCCTGATTATCTCCCTGATTCAGAGGTTTGTTCCAACCGTGTTTGGACCCCATTCCCTAATGGGGGGGTGTGGGGGGGATTTCCCCCCCAACTACTATCTCTAGCGGGGTCTATGGGGGGCGACGATAATTTTTGTAGCCCCCCCTGGCAAGGGATTCAGGGGCATTGCCCCCGAAGCGAAACATTTCCTTGTAAAATATTGTAATTTTGTAGTCAATATGGACCTTTCATTATAAGGTCGTAGATCTAATGGTAAAAGTTATTTTAGGTTTTTTTTCCCTATAAGGAAACCCTCTTTTATGAGGGAATTGTATTGCGGCTATGTATTATCGTGAATATTGTATTCTGAGAGAGGATATTGTTATATAAAGAAGAGGAAGTTGCAGCGGGCGTGTTGTAGGTTATATCCCTTCATTTTGCTGGAAAATAAAAAAGAAGGACCTGTAAAGTTCTCTGGTGGATGT
Source organism: Picea glauca (assembly GCA_000966675.3). Classification (NCBI taxonomy): domain Eukaryota; kingdom Viridiplantae; phylum Streptophyta; class Pinopsida; order Pinales; family Pinaceae; genus Picea; species Picea glauca. Next base: position 84,766 of record JZKD02S2039355.1, on the reverse strand, counting down.
AGCCCACATTGGGTGAACCACATATATCTTTATCTCTATTTTATTTTGTATCTATTGTATTTTATTTCCACATTTGTTTTATTTTATTTCTCCGTGATCCTGATCTTATAACATGCTCAACAAGGGACAAAGGTTACTCTCCTTTTTCCATAAAAACTTGGCAGTCCAGTTTTTTGTCCACCAAGAAAGGGATTCTGTCATGATCACTCACTCAATCACTGCAACTATGTTTATCAACTTGATTAGAAAACACTTTCCAGTCTCTCATGTACCCAAAACAACTTGTTTCTCATTTCTCTTCAGAACCAGAGAGCCTCGTGTGCTCTTCTCTTCTTCAGGAATGGTCCTCAAACCCATTTGTGTGTCCCCTCTTTCCTCTACCCACAATTTTACTTTCTTTTCTTACCTTTCCTAGAAATATTTCATGGTTCAGATCATGAAGTTTCCAGATGGGTACTCTACCCATATTCTCATTGACTTTTGAGGGAAGACTTCCCAACTACCAGTCTGACTGGTAATTAAGTTTTATGGGCCATAAGATTGTTCTGGGTCTGAGCAATTTATATCCAGGGGAGTAATGGCCAGGTATGGGTGATCTCAAACATTATCGGTTCCCCTTACCATCCCCTCTCATGGATCATGATCTATAGCGGAAACCCTCTTTCAACAATCATGCCACAATTTCCTTTTATTCAATAACAAAATATATACATTATCTTCTATAGCAAGGTTCATTGTTTTTCCAACATCCACATGACAAATATGTCCATAGTCTTGTTCACAATAATAATAATATTTACAATCTTGGGGTAAAAAGGGTGTTATAATCCCCTCCCCATTAAAAGGAACACTGCCCCGATGTTCTACCGGCCACTATGGTTTTTATGTACAACGATGAACAAAAACGGGTATGCATGTTTCATGGAATCCTCCAATTCACAAGTGGCTTCATCTGGTCCAAATTGTTTCCACTACACCTTGACCTGGGAAATGGTTATGTTCCTAACTGAATTCTCTTTCCAATCTAGTATGCATTGTGTTAATGGCAGAAATTCTCCCTCTCGTTCCACTTGGATCACAAACTAGTCAATTATATGATTAGAATCATGTACATATTTCTTCAGTAATGAAACATGGAAAACATTATGTTCTTTCACTATGGGAGGAAGTTCTATTTTATATGCTATAGGTCCCACTCTGTCCAGAATTTCAAAAGGTCCATAAAATCGAGGTGCCAACTTGGCACAAGTTCCCATTCTCAACAAACTTCTTCTTGGTCTAATTCGGAGATACACATGATCCCCTACTTTGAACTCCCTACAAGACCTATTTTTGTTTTCATAGCTCTTCTGTCTGTCTCGAGCTATATTTAGATTTTGTTTGATTCTAACTACTTGTTGTTCCATTTCTTTTAGTAGTTTTGATCGAAGTGTTATTCTGTCTACTAGGTTATTCCAACTGATTGGGATGTTGCATTGTCTACCATAGATAGCCTAAAAATGGATCATCTTCAATGACTCTTGATATCCATTTTTATGAGAAAATTCTACCAGTGGTAGGTATTCTTCCCACCTCCTAGGATGATGCATAACATGCATCCTTAAAATTTCCTCAAATACATGATTTACCCTCTCTGTTTGTCCATCCATTTGAGGTTGATAGGCTGTACTAAATAGAAATTTAGTTTCAAAACCAACAAATAGAGATTTCCAAAAAAGATGAAGTAAATTTTGTATCTATGTCTGATATGATTTCCTTAGGAATGCCATGCAGTCTAAATATTTCTTTCATGAAGATATTGGAAATATCTATTTCCTTGCAAGTTGACTTCACAAGAATAAAGTGAGCAGTCTTTCTCAACTTATCCACAACTACCATAATGGCATCATTCTTCTTGGTTGATTTAGGAAATCAGATGATAAAATCCATGGAGATGGTTTCTCATTTCCACTCTGGAATTTGTAGGGGCCACAACACACATGTTGGGTGCATGTTCTCCACCTTAACCTGTTGACATTCTAAGCATTTATCCAAGTAGTCAACTATTTTGGTTGTGATAATATTCTTAGTGGTTGTGATAATATTCTAATAACCAGGGTGACCAATGTATGTTATTTTATGTAGTTCATCCAATATGAACCTCTTCAATTAGTCACAATTTGGGATATACAACCTATCTTTGTAACTTAGTAGGCCATCATTCAACAATTGATATCCCTCACAATTCAGCCTTGTGGGCTCTTTCTCTAAGCATGGTTTCACAGTTTTGAATAACTCATCTACTTCTTGTGCACTTCTGACCCTCTCCTTGATGTTTGATGCATAGGTACTCACAACTGCCAAGTGAATCACTTTCATACTTCTACTGAGGTAATCAACCACTTTGTTTTCCTTCCCCTTAATATGTTTGATTTCAAAATCAAATTCACTAAGAAGATCCATCCACCTAGATTTGCTAGCATTAATTTTGGGCTGGTCAAACAAGTATCTCAATCCATTGTGGTCTGTCATAAGTATGAATATTATTACTAGGAGGTAATGCCTCCACATTTTTAAAACATGTACTATGGAATCCAATTCCAAGTCTTAGGTCACATAATTTATTTCATGTTCATTTAATTTTGTGGATTCATTACAAATTACATGCCCTTCTTTCATTAGGACTCCTCCAAGTCCTTCCTTGTTGGCATCTGTACACACCAGGAAGTCCTTGTTTGGGTCTACAATTTTCAGCATTGGTACATTGGTTAAAAGGTGTTTTAGTTGGTGAAAAATCTCCTCACACTCTGTTGTCCAAACAAATTTAACTCCCTTTTTCTGTAGGGAGGTGATTGGACAACCAATCGTGGAGAACCCCTTTATGAACCTCCTATAGTATCCCTCTAGGCCCATAAAGGACCTGATATCAGAGACATCCCTTGGTGTAGGCCAATCCATGATGGATTTTATTTTGTCAGGGTCAACTTCCACTCCTTCCTCACTGATGACATGGCTCAAGCAATTAACCCTTTTTGAAAATAAATCACACTTACTAAAATTTGCATAGAGCTTATGTTCTCTTAGAACTTGAAGCACTGACTTGAGGTTTTCTTCATTCCCTTCCCTTCTCTTAGAATAGATAAGAATGTCATTTATGAATACCAACACAAATCTATCCAAGAATTTACTGAGTACATTATTCATCAAGGACATAAAGGAGGCTTGTGCATTGGTAAGCCTGAATGGCACCACCACAAATTCATAGTTCCCATATATTGTCCTAAAGGTTGTTTTATGGATGTCTTCATCCTTAATTCGGACTTGATGAAATCCAGACCTTGAGTCAATTTTGGAGAATATTGTAGCACCCCTTAGTTGTTCAAATAGGTCATCAATTTTTGGAAAGGGATACTTGTTCTTAATGTTCATGTTGTTGAGTTGTCTATAGTCTATGCACAAATTGAGTGTGCCATCCTTCTACTTTACAAAAAAAAAATTGTGCACCCCAAGGGGACTCACTAGGTTGGATGTAGACTTTGTCCAACATCTCATTTAGTTTCAATTTCAGCTCAACTAGATCTGGTGTACTAATTCGATAGGGTACTCTAGACATTAGCACTGCCCTGGGTACAAGTTATATTGAGAAATCAATATCTCTTCTTGGAGGTAGACCTGGTACCTCTTCTAGAAACACATCTTTATAACCTCTTAATATAGGGTGGTCCTCTAGTCTTGTTGTACTATTCTCAACATAGTTAAGTACTTGTATTGCATACAAAGGACATCCTTTTATGCAGTACTTCTTCACTTGAAGGGATGAGGCTTGTCTCATTGAGACAAGTTTTTGAATTCCATGTAGGGTTATTTCCTCCTCTTCTTCATCTTCACATTCAAATGTTTTATTGTAACAATCTAACTTGGATTTATGGGCACCCAACCAATCCATGCCAATAAACATGTTGTAAGATCCTAAAGGAAGTATTCTTAGTGTTTTTTGGGTGGACAACCAATTCACAATGAAATTGCACTATTGGCACAGGCGCAGACCCAGGGTTCAACGCTACAACAACGCACCAACAAAGTCCTAACTACCGACCCTTTCAGAAACAACTGCGAAGAAGATGAAGTAACTCCCGAGGTAGAGACACGGGTGATTGCAAGACTCGGGTGTATGCATCCTATGCTAGGACACAAATATGTGATTGTAATACTTAATAAAGCACTTAGCACCGTTAGTCCCTCATTATACAATCAATAATCACTTCGCTGATAAAACAGGGCTTCGCAACATTCACACTGATATAACGTACTCAAGCACTTAGCATCAATAGGTAGGTCAAATCTAGAAGATCAAGCACTCAGCGCATTATTATGGATCAGATCTAATATCCTCACATGTCATTAGAACTAAGCATAAGCAGATCTATCTGAATACATCAAAGCACTTAGCAAAGAAGACATAAACATATTAAGACAAGCACAAAGCAAGACAACACAATGTTTACGTGGTTCACCCCCACCCTAGGGCTACGCCTACCAACTCATGTTCTTTATTATCTTCAGTCAATCGATTACAAGCACATAGCCATCAAAACCCTACTCCACACAAGACATAAGATCTGCACAGCTCACTAGATCCTTCTTCCTTGCGTTACAACACTCAGCCTTCCACAATTTGTTACAAGGACCTACACTTAGCTCTGTAAGTCTCTTACAGTCATGCACAAAGAACTTACAGAGCCTACTTTCACTTAGCATACACTCACATAGATGCCTATACAACTACTTCTTACATTGCCTAGCCTTTTATTTATACATTACAAAATAGGCCTAAGCATGGGTAAACCCATGGGACGACATCCCAATCCCATTACATAATCCCAAAAACCCAAAAAGGACCCAAAAGTGGGTTGAGATCCCTTGATCTCCACTTCGTCTTGCGCTCCTCCTTCGACAGGCTATCGAAGTCCCAAAATAGGTCAATATGACCAAGAATCTCCCAAAACTTGGTCAAGGGCCAACATGCCCCCAACACTCACCTGTGACTCATCCCGAGTCACTCTGGTCTGAGCAGTTTTGCTTCGAAGGCCTCGAGCTGCTTAGACTTGATGTTGTGCGACGACCTCTTGCTCGATGAACTCCTGGATCACTGTGTCATTCACAGGCCCTTCTAGGCACTGTTCTGTTGCGATGACAACCTATTCTAGCTCTGCTCCTTAGATTTCAACCTCTATGAATAATTGGCATGCCTTATCTTGCAATGGTTGAAGTCGTTGAATAACTTCCATCACTCTACTTTGAATCGTATGGATCTGTTGTTGGGTAGTGCATTGCTCCTGAGACCACTTCATTCTTTCCATGACCGACAAGGCCTTCAGCTGCGCCTATAGTGTGTCTGCGTGTTGTTTTGCTTCCTCGAGTTATGACTCTAATGCCTGTAAATATGGATTCTCGATGAGGTTCTCATATGTTTGGGCATTGCAGTTACTCAATTGCTTGCACTCCAAGGCAAGAGCTTTTAGTATGTCAACTGCGCTATGAGCAGTTGATTCCCTTTGGTCTCTTACATATTGAGGGGTCTCAGGCACAGTGAGGAGCTCCAAGTATGCTATGTGCTACTGGATTACTTCTTCAAGTTGTGCCACCTATTGTGGAACTCCCTATTCGGTCTTTACTTCTATGAATGTCACAGAGCGAAGTGCTATGTGAACCATTTCCTTTACTTTGAGTTACTCTGTGAGCAACTGTTCCTTGCTTTGTTGCAGTTGTTCTTTTTAGTCATCCCACTTCGCTTGCAAAGAAATCTTTTCCCATTCTAAAGTACTGCATTTTTCTTCAACGTCTCCCTGTACTTGTGCCAAAGCTTGGGTATCTTGCGTTGTTTCTTCTAAGCTTGTCGAAGGCAAGCTTTGACTGTATCAACGATGCAGTGGATTTGAGCTAGCTCATCTCCCAGTTTTGATGTTCCTGCTGACAAAAGCGCAGTGGAGACTGCACGGCTGGATTGTAGTGCCTGCTGCAATCCTTGGAGCTCGTCCTGATTTCGATAGAACACCTCCTCCCACTTAGCTTCTTGCTTCTCTGCTATCTCTAGTGAAGCATCATTCAGGGCTGCTATGATGAAATCCAAGTTGTCATAGGTGAGGATGGTCTTCATTTTGGTCATAGATGCTTTCGATTTCTTCCTAGAAGAAGGTTTCAAAGGGGAAACCTTCCTTTTCTTTGAGGGGTCCTCCTCGTCTCGAGGTGGTGTAACCTCACCTTTCTTTTGTTCAACTTCTGCGCCATCTATCTCTTCGCCATCTCCTCCTTGATTTGCTAAGATGGAAGTGGTCTTCATGGATGCGTTGTCTAAATCATGGACCTCTTCGGTCTTCTTTATATTGCTAGGTCCGGGTGTATCCAGTGCAGTTTCTGGACTGTCTAAATCGAACATCTCCGCAGGGTCGACTGGAATGAGGAGGTTCGCCGAACATTCCTTGGTGATTTATTCTAAGTCCTCCTCTATCATCTTTTAGTAATATTGAAGTTGTTGCTTGTGCTCGCCAGCGCGTCCTGTAATATAAATGAAATGGCAGTCCGTGTTGAATTTCATTAAAGGCTGAAACCTATGAAGAGTATTGGGCGTGATGCGAGGCTTGGATTGGATAGCTAACTTCAACTGATTGTAATATGTGTGGAATACGGCATTTGACTGTCATTTCTTGTTCATGTCACTGGAATACCATAGTGTATTGAACTTTGCGTCCAGAGGTTCAAAGGGATCGATGTCCGGGAAGGTCGCACCTTCTAGCATCTCCCATGCGATGAAAGAAATCATGATTAGAAGACAAATGAAGTGGAACTCATATCCTTGATCTTGCACTTCCCTGTAGTCTAGTTCCAACTGGTTCACAAGGTACTTCTCCCAATTCATTTGTAGGCCCTCCGCGCATGTCCCTGTGAGGTCGACTACAAAACCAATGACTTGGGTGAGTCGGTTCTTGTGGACCAACTTTCCTGCGATCAATTGACAGGCTAGGCGCACTGCACCGCTTTGGATAGAAGCTACCTTGTAGCCTCGCATGCCTTTCTTGACATTGTCGTAGGTGTCTTTTATCCTTTGGGCTAAAGCGTGATCCATGGTTTTTCCGAGATAGAAATATTGTGGGTCAAGGCCTTGCATACTCAGCTCTGTGATCCAATTGATCAATGTCGGATCCACTATGATACGACGGTTTAACCACAAGTATCTGCCATGGTAACATGACAACAATAGCTTGACGCATGCATTCACTTCTTGGTGCCTTCCGAAGTGAGGAATCTTCATGACGTTGAGCAGTGTGGACTGCTGGAGTTTATGGGTCCATGACTGAGGGACGATCTTTGAATTCTTTCCTTTTGTCCTGGTAAGGTACTTATGTGGGGCGAGCATGTTGTAGATCTTCCTGTCGCGGAGGTTGAAGTCGCTAAAATTCAACACTGCTATATTTTCTTGATCTGCATGAACTACGTGTATCCCCTTCGGAAGGTACGCAGTGACCAATTCGTACTCAAAGTCTCTGGGCGCACTGTCTCGATTTATTGCACCGCTTAGAGGTGGGAGATAGGCAGGTAAAATTCTCAGAATCAACTTAGCATTCGCGAGATCGTCTTTGTGTTTAGTTCGCTTTTCGTCTACGGGTTGTGATGGTTTGACTCGATCAGTGGATGAAGAGGCTGGCAGTCCTCTTGTCAATCATGCTTGTAGATTGGTACACAATCCTCTCTCCGACATGACTCTTTCAGTCATCAAGTCGAGAAGTACTTATGTTACTGATTCTTCAACTGCTGTGAGCTCGTCGAACATATGCACTTGGGATTAATGATATTGGGTTCACAATTAACTCAGATACTGCACTAGAATAAACAACAAGAGGGAAATGATCAATGTATACAATTCACTTGGTCTGCAGGCTCAAATTCCTGGTTAGGAAAAGTGTTCTCCGTGCATGGCGCGATGGGATAAATAGGCAACTCGAAAATGGTTCTCTTGTAATGGGTATGAAGCCTCATTAACTCTTGTTCTGTTCGTTATGGCACGGTCCAACGGTCTGGTGTCGAGCTATAACTATTTTCTGACCCGTTCGGAGAGACAATCGAACGGATATATCAGTCCCAATGGCTATATTGCCTCGCCATGGAGAAGTTCCGTGTGTCGTTGCTCTGATATCCCGGTGAAGCTCCCATTCTGTAAATTTTCTATCTACGAAGTTCCCTCTGGAACCTTCTGTAACTTTTCGAGCTTATCTCTCTTCTTACTTAGCTTTCTAGCCTTCCTCCCAGTGGGCTTTGTCTCGGTAGTTCATTTTCCATTATGATTCTTATCTTCTGTGGTCTTAGTCACTTCACGTTGTTGAGATTCTCTCCTAGGAATCAGGGGTAACACCTCTTATTTATCTGAGATAGGTACTTCAGTCTCATGTGAGTCTTATAATGTTCTTTCAGCTTCGCCATCTGGGTTTATAGTGTTAAATAGCTTCGACCTATTCTTTCGTTCTTCAATCAAGTATGCGATCCTTCTAGTCATGAAATATTTTAACTCTTGTCTCTTCTTCTTCTTTTCATCTGGCTTGATCTCTTTCAATCCAAGGTTTCCCTAGTAACATGGTAAACGAGGCGTTGTCCTCAATAAATTGAATAATGTCAAAATCTTCTTCTGTCGAAGTTCCATTTGCATTCATAGGTATCTGAGCGAGGTTTCCACATAGGTTTACCAGTTTTCCTCTGAATAACCATATTCCTCCTAATGAAGGAATCATAGCAGGCCTTCCTATAGCTTCCCAAGTTCTCTCTGTCATGATATTCACCTGTGTTTCCTCATCTAGAACACATTCAATGTCGAAGTCTCCTATTCTTTCTTCAAGGTATTCATTTTCTTTAAATATCTCTAATAATCTAACATGTCGGTGGTCATCCAAGGTTTCTTTCATCTGTAGAAATACCTTCTCTGATTCTTTCTGGGGTTTTGCTATAGCCTTAGTTTCTAGATCTGCCTTAGGGTTTTCTTGTCTTATATTCATACTTTCAATATTAACAATCATTCTAGGGAAATCCAACACTTCATGGTTCATAGCTTTGCAACAAATACAACCAGGTCTTCTCCCAGGGCATGCCTTAGCAAGATGTCCCAGTTTTCTGCAGCTGTAACAAAGGGTTAATCCTCTCTTTCTCTTAAATGATCCCCATCTTCTCCTATACTGCACACTAGGATCATAGGAGCTAACCTACAATAAATTCTTTCTGGGATCCTACATCCATTCATTATTCCAAACATTTTTTCTATGCATAGGTATAACATATCTTCCAATATTCTTATCAGATCTACTCATATCAAATATTCTTTCATCTATTAATACCTTAGTTTTCAAACTAGGACAGACTCTATTAAACATACCTAGATCCATACTCTAAAAACAAAAATTTCCACTTATCTTACTTCTACAGAGCACAAAGCTTCCAAGTCTAAAAAATTTCACTATTCTTACCTTTATCAAAGTACAGGGCTTGCAGATCTTACCTCTTTTAATCATAAATTCTCACTTTTACCTTTCTTAGGGCACAAAGTTTCCATATCTTACCTCTTTTCTTCAGATCAGATCCACTTTCTTCATATTGGGATTCTTTCTTTAGCACAGAGCTTTATAAATTGAGTAGGACACTGCGCACTAGGGCATATATCTACACACAAAGCTTTCACAATCCCAGGTCGAATATTTGCACAAAGCTTCTTCTTTCTCAGCTCCCAACATTCACAGTTTTAGGTCTTGGCAACGAAATGATTTGTTGGCATGGGGCCAGACCCAGGGTTCAACACTACAACAACGCACCAACAAAGCCCTAACTACCAGCCCTTTCAGCAACACCTGCGAAGCAGATGAATTCTCACCCAAGCTAGAGGAAGGGGTGGTTGCAAGACTCAGGTGTTTGCAACCTTAGCTGGGACACAGATCTGTGATTGTACTACTTAATAAAGCACTTAGCACCGTCAGTCCCTCATTATATAATCAATAAGCACTTCGTTGATAAAACAGGGCTTCACAACATTCACACTGATATAACGTACTCAAGCACTTAGCATCAATAGGTAGGTCAGATATAGCAGATCAAGCACTCAACACATTCATATGGATCAGATCTAATGTCCTCACATGTCATTAGCACTAAGCATAAGCAGATCTATCTGAATACATCAAAGCACTTAGCAAAGAAGACATAGACATATTAAGACAATCACAAAGCAAGACAACACAATGTTTATGTGCTTCACCCCCACCCTAGGGCTACGTCCACCAACTATTCTTCTTTTTTATCTTTAGTCAGTCGGTTACAAGCACATAGCCATCAAAACCCTACTCCGCATAGGACAAAAGATCCGCACATATCGCTAGATCCTTCTTCCTTGCGTTACAACACTCAACCTTCCACAATCTGTTACAAGGACCTGAACTTAGCTCTGTAAGTCTCTTACAGTCATGCACAAAGCACTTATAGACCCTACTTGCACTTAGCATACACTCACATAGATGCCTATCCAACTACTTCTTACATTTCCTAGACTTCTATTTATACATTACGAAATAGGCCTAAGCATGGGTAAACCCATGGGCCGACATCCAATCCCATTAAATAATCCCAAAAACCAAAAAAGGACCCAAAAGTGGGCCGAGATCCCTTGATCTCCGCTTCGTCTTACGCTCCTCCTTCAACAGGCTGTCGAAGTCCCAAAATAGGTCAATATGACCAAGAATCTCCAAAAACTTGGTCAAGGGCCAACATGCACGCTGGAAAGACCTCTGTAACTTTTCTTTTTTCTTCTGTGGCTAGTTGTACCAGCCATGACTTAGAATTTTTTTCTGGCTGCAATTTACATTTCTCAATAGTTTGAGGGGAAACATAACTCAAATTTGAACCAAGGTCAATCAAAATAAAAACATGATGATTGTAAATCATACCTTCCATCTCCACTACTGAAGCTTGGTGATCAACTTGTCTATTATCCAAGGCTGCATAAATTTGTGGCATGCTCCTAGCCACATAATTGACTGTGGTAACTTCCTGGATGTTGTAGATTCTCCTATTGTCTTATTGTCTATGTGGGAAGTCCCTCAACAAATTTTCTTCTCCACATCCCCAAAATTTTAATGGTTCTCTCTTTGTAATATCATCCTTTCCTATGGTTGATCCAAAGCATTTATTTCCACTTTGGGATGGAAAATTTTTCTGATACACACTTTTAGTAGGAAGGCTCATCTTAGATCCTTTCCTAGGGTTCTTAAATCTTGAGGGAATCAGGGTTTAAACCCCTTATTTTTAGATCCCAATTTGCTTTCCTTTTTCCAATCTTTATGAGGTTCTTCCTTGTGCTTTAATTGCTCATAGCAATACCTTTCATTCCTAATGACATCTTCTAAGGTATTAGGTGCATCAAACTCAATCCTATCTTGAAAAGATTGAAGAAGTCCACTAATGAATTGTTGTATCTTCATCTTTTCATCTTTGGTATAAGGCACATACCTCATCAACTCAAGGAATTTGTTGACATATTCATCTATGGTGAGATGTCCTAGCTTGATTTCATATAAATACTTGGTCTTTTCATCATAATACCTCTCAGATAGATACTTTCTCTTAAAATATTTCTCAAATCATTTATAAGAAAAATCCTCCTCGTGGATTTCTTTCACATTTCTAAGGTCCTCCCACTAGATGGAGGCTTTTCCATTCAAGTTGAAAATGGATATTCAGGCCTTTTAGTTTTCAGGGTAGTCATGGACTCCAAAGTACTTCTTTAGGCCAAGTATCCAAGCTTCCACTTCTTCCCCCTTCTTAATATCCCCATCAAAAGTGTGTGGCTTGGATTTCTTAAACTCTTTAGGGCCATGGATATTATCTTGTTTTCTCCTTTTTTCCTTCCCTGAAAGGGTGAACTAGTCCCACTGCTAGATAATTCCTTGGATCTTTCAATTTCCTCACTAGAGGATCCTTCGAGTGAACTCTCAAAATTAGCATGCTTCTTGGATCCATTTATGGCCTTCTTCCAGGTGCTTCTTCTTATGTTGTTGTTTTCAGGGCCATGCTTTTGTATCTTAGGTGGACTTTGGTTTTTATTAGTACTATGTTCGTCCACATTACTAGCCATTGGCCCATGTTGCAGCTTCCTTTGTATGTCTGATAGGATTTGCAACTTGACTACATTAATTTTGGTTTGTTTCTCTTGTTCTTTTATCAGCCTTTCATTGTCTCCCTTACATCTTTGTAATTCTTCCATAAGGCTTCTTACAATTTCATCTAAATATGGAGGGTTGTCCACCACTCTCCTCTCATCATATTCTTATTCTTTATTATGAGATCTCTCCCCCAACTCATGGTGTGTCTCCATTCTTTATGATGTAGTTTTCCTTGTTGTCCACTGACTGTTTGAGTGTTGATAAGAACATTTTATGTTAGTCAACTTCCCTCAATTTTATGAAAAACATATGTAATTTTTTTAAGGTAAAAGTAGCTTCGTTATTCCACATATAACAACAATATGCAGTTTATATTTAAAACATGTAAAAACAACAAAAAGGCTCACTCTTTTCAGTAGTAAAGCTTCAGTAATATTTTGGAGAGGGGTGGGGTAGGGTTCCCTACCCCTTAAATGTTTTCTATTAGGATTTTATTCCTCTTTTTAATGAGCCCAAGCAGGCCAAGAGTTGTCTCCTGCTACGATACCACTCTGTCATGCACCCTAACCCCTAGGTATCCTTTTAAGGGATGGTGGTAAAAATTTTCTGCTTTCCTACAATTCACTGAATTCCTTAGTTGAATATGCCATCACCTTGTGCTCCCCGATATATTTCCATTGGATAAAACGTTTCCCAAAATCTAACTCTGGTTTGAAAGTTATATCCTTATGAAGTTTTCATGTTGTCATTGGCTAATGGCCATCCCCTTCACCATATGGAATCCACGTAACTTCACTTCTCTTGTACCGTCTAACATGGAACAGGCATGACCTGGATCATCAACCCCTAACGGTGACATGGTTTCTATTTTCAAAGAGTATCTCCCAGTCTTCGTGAATACCGAGCCTTTGGCCCTTCATCATTCTTGTACATGTCTAAAACTTCCCTGGAGACCCGAAGTTCCAGAGTCTCTTTCCACACCAACATCTATGGTGGAGTTCTGTCCACCTTTAAATCTTTGACGACTAAGATTTATCCATACTAACACATGGTTTAGACTTGACACCTGGGGTCCCACACTTGATTCACGCCCAATCTCACGATGCCTCATGGACCTAACTAGACTTGCCACATCCCCATGGTGTACATGGGCCCCTCAAATCAGAGTTGGACACTACAACAAGGGGATTTCGATGCTTTTATGTTTAATGCCCTTCATATATCCTTGAATCTCCTGGAGACACTACAACAAGGGGATTTCGACGCTTCTATGTTTAATTCTCTTCATATATCCTTGAATCTCCTGGAGATCCAGAGTATCGAAGTTTTGAACTCCCGAAGAGGGTCCCACACATGTACTTATGATGGTACTTAAGGCTAATCATGAGATCTATCTAATCTTGGTAATTATATAATCTTCCAATCTTCATCCATATCCCAAGCTATGCTCTACTTCAAAATCCTGAAGTCGCAAAGGCTAAAGTCCCGAAGTCATGTGGACCGTCGATCTGAGATCCTTTGGGATCCCCCTTGGTCGTTCGAACGGGAACAATGGAAGGATAGAATAATCATGAGTGTCGACTGACAACATTTGGTCTTCACTGCTTCATGACCTCCTCGGCCAGTAATAATCTAGATAAGTTGAAGGATTCAGGGATATATAAGTTGTGATTTCACGAAGTAGTGAAATATCGTCGACCATCCAATGAGGTAGATGGTTTGGGTGTCTTATCCATAGTCAATCCATAAGAGGACGATGATGACTTTTATACCATTGATCTGTGATCATGATCAATGATGTATAAATTCCCTGTGACTGAGGAGTTGGTCATGGTTTAACGAGAAACTGGATCCCATGGTAACAGATAAAAAACCACCATTTATTGGTCATACCATTAGGGGAATGTTCCTGTAGGTTGCCTTCGATAGGATTAGAGTTTTGTGAGGTTCAAACATCCTGGACCACAGAAGTCTCGAAGCTCAAAAGGATTAGCTCCTTTTTCGCATAGCGAAGGGTTCCAGAACCCTGGTCAATGGGTCTTTTACAAGCCCTAGAGGGATACACTTTTAAATATTATCCAAGGTTTGGTTAAGTCTGTGGACTCAAGCCTATGGTCATTTGGAAGATTGGTTTGAAGGAAGACAGGCAATCTCAACCATGGTTCTGAGAAATTTATATCCAGCAGAGTACCGTCCTATCATGGTTCATCTCAACCATTATTGGTTCCCCTTACCATCCCCTCTTTGGATCATGATCTATACTGGAAAACCTCTTTCAATAATCATGCCACAATTTCCTTCTATTCAATAAAAAAATATATACATTACCTTCTATAGAAAGGTTCATTGTTTTTCCAACATCCACATGACAAATCTATCCATAGTTTTGTTCACAATAATAATAATATTTACAATATGGGGGAAACAAGGGTAGTACATAGTATGGCTTTTGAATGTTGATGATCCCATCCAACTTTTTGGTTTTATTCTATTGTTGAAGATCTTTTCTTAGAGTGACTATTTCCTCTTCCAAGCTTTCAATCATCTTCTCATTTTCTTCTAACTGGCCTCTGATTTCTTCTTCAATCATTTTGTATTATTCTACTTGGATCTTCAAATTTGTGATTATCTACTCTATTTATTTTGAGTTGGAATTTAGAGATCCTTGTTTCTTATTTAACTTAGCCTTGAGTAACTTAATTTTCTTTCTTTCTTTCCCTAGTTCTTATAAGGCATTGATTAACTCTTCTCTGAGATCGACTTCGCCTTCTTCTTCAGAATCTTCTTTGGAATATTCTACTTCCATGAAGAACACTCTTTATTTATCACTATCAATGTCTTCATCCTCATATGATGATGAACTATCTTCCTTGGTGCAAAAACTTTTCTTGAAGAATTTATTTTTGTTTCCTCTACCCTTTTGATTTTGATTTTATTTTTAGTTTCTTCTTCTTAATCAATTTCCTTATTATTATGAGGACATTTAGAAGCAAAATGACCAATACCACCACAATAAAAAAACATGAATGGAAGTGTATTTTCCAGTTCATCTTTTCAACTTTTTGACGAAGTTTTCCATTTCTTCATATTCCTTTGAATCATCGCTGCAACTATAATCTGACTTTGGATTTTTCTTGTTCTTCTTCTTTGTCTTCCTAGATTCCTTGAATGATGCTTCCTTTGTGACTGTATTGTCTTTATCTATTCTCATCTCATAAGCCGTGAATATTCCATGTAGCTCATCCATGCTCAAACTGTCAAGATCTATTCTTTCTTCCAGGGTTGATATCTTAGGATCAAATCTTATAGATAGATATATTAGAACCTTTTTAACAACCACTGACTCATCAACTTATTCTCCCATTCCTCTAATAATGTTCACTATTTCATCAACTCATATAAAGTAGGCTGCAATGTTTTCATCTTCCTTCATCTTCAGTTTCCCAAAATTAGCTATAAGGGTTTGAAGCTTATCTCCCTTGACTTGGGTGTCACCTTTGTAAATATTTTAAGTTTATCCCAAATATCCTTTGCAGTCTTGAAATGCATAACTTTGACAAATATTGAATCATCTAGACTACTTAGAATGGTGCCTTTATATTTTGAGTTGTTTTCAATGAGTTTATTTTCATCTTTGTTAGTTGGGGGAGTTGTTGGTGCTACATACCCATCTACTAATGACTTCCAAACATCAAATCCCTATGCTTGTAAAAAGGTTTGCATCCTTTTATTCCAAAAGGAATATATATGTCCATCAAACCTTGGTTCTCCAATCTTAGCATATACCATAATATCCTTCAAGTGATTAAACTGTTTCTTGAAGTACCTTCTCTGATACTAATTGTTGGAATACTAAGAGGGGGGCTGAATCAGTATGAGCACTTTATTGTCTCTTTAACTACAATATGTATTCATTAACATCATCAACATTATATCATCAATATATCATGAGTAGTATAAATCAACAAACATCCATAGAAACACAATACACCATAATTTACATGGAAACCCAAATGGGAGAAAACCACGTGATACTTTTCTTATACATCAAAAGAATAGATTCATTGGAAGCACCAACTTCCCAACTCTCCAGCTGCAACTAGAAGGAGGATACAACCCCTATTTATAGGCTCCAAGCTGAAGGAAGCTACAACTCCTTGAATTCTCTGGCTCCAACCAGAAGGAGGCTACAACCCCCTTATTCTCATGCTCCAACATGAAGGAAACTCCAACTCCCTATGTTCTTTGGCCACAACCAGAAGGAGGATTCAACCCTCTTTTATTGCCCTGTCATGCTGCCTTGAAATATAAGTGTAGACCAAACTATCACTACCACAATAATTTCCACTATCACTGTCATTGTCACATCAAATTGTCATTGTCACTATACCATCAATCTATAACCTACACCATCAATCTATGCTATACAAAAATATGAACCAAATCATCAATCAATTGTTTACTAACATGTATGCATCAATATTGAACAATAATATATACCAACTACAACATCAATGATAAGTAGCCAATCATGTACCATATACCATAGCATCAATCATGTATAGTTAGGTACCATATCATTAATGAAGAACCAATGCATGTCCCTTATGCATATGACATCATACATCAATTGTATACCTCAACGATGAACAATCATCTCAAGGATATGAACCATAAAAACCATGCCACATGCTGAACCAAATATACTAGAATACCTAACTCAACCATGCACTTAAGATGTATCTCAATCATGTGTCAAACCCTCATCAATATGCCAAGTATGCCTCAAGATTTCACTACATCATAATCAAGAATAAGCTTCACAAAAAGTACATAACCATACAAGTACCTCTATAGATGACCTGAAATACTGCAATGATGACCTATAAGTTATCTTTCGTATTCATGAAACTAGTACCGACATTTCCCCCAAATTTATCTTGTCCTCGTGGGACTAAGACATCTTGTCTCGTGGGCCCTCACGTGACAGATATATTGCAACCCACAGGGATGCCTCGTGGGACACTAGTAGTATGACCCGTAGGGATCAGTAAAAATAGGGTTTCCTCATAGATTCCCACTCACCACTACAATGTTGAATCTCCCATACTCCTTAGTCTTCGCTGCCTCATATTTTATCGTCGCAAACTTAGCCAAAAGATCAAAAGTTCACTAGAATATATTCAATAGAATAAGTGAGTGAATGTCCTTGTGAATGACTCTTTGAGGTGTATTTATACTTTTGTTGGGTAACCTCTTTAATTGAACTTAGGGGCTTCTTAAATTTCTTGTTACAATCACTTTACCCTTTCATTAAAGACTTGTAACAAACTAGGGGCTTCTTGACCATTCTTCGGGGCTTCTAAATTCACAAAGACATAACTCCTCAACTGTGAGGAGCTACGCGGCGTACAACCTATCACCGAAAATGACATGACAAGGACTATCCATATATGATTGAGTTAACTTCATTTACTCCATCCTTAATATCCTAATTCCATGATCAACTATGGGATCCTTAACCATACTTAGGGGTTTCTTGTAGATTTCTTCAAATCATCTTCCCATGAGGGCCATGCTTAGAGGTATGCCATAAGGGGGCCGCTTTGGATACTTGTCCAAATACACCCATCACATCAATTGACATCAATTCACAACTCGTTGACATCAATGACAACCAACTATCCAATGGAGAATTGTTTGTTTCCTATCAAATGCAATGATATTTACACCTTCAATATTGGGTGATGGAATTGGACATGTTTTTAATTATTTAAAATCTCACTCTATTGTCATTATGGATTTGTGTCATCCTTGTCCTTAATTTATCACACCAATCCACTATGCATCAAGATGGATTTCATTAGATTCTCTCAATGTATATGATCTCTTTCCTGCTTGTCCCTATGCAAACTGGAATGCATAATTTAGTGATGTTTAAGAGCTTTCATCCTTGAGTTAGTGTTCATATTTAGAAACAACATTATATATTTTCTTATTCCGCCAGGAAAATCTTCTATAAAGTTGATGTTAGTTGGATGAAAAAAATCTTCAACCATAAAGGACGTTGTGTTACAAGGTGTAGATGGTGATGTTTTTCTCAACATTCTTAAAATAGAGACAAAGGATTCAGTATGGTCTCTTATTTTTGGAAAATCTGGCTTTGGAGACTGCACAATCACTTCTCTTATGATGATTTACAAGATGAAAAAGGAACTGGCCTTTCACACTTAGCACTTGTAGTTATACCTAGAGAGAAATTGAAAGACCAAAAAATAAAGAGAGTCTCAAAGAGAAAAATGACTATACCTTATGTTCATGTTAATTTGTTGTTGAATATTAAGGCACCGGGTGGGGATTTTCATGTCATAAATGGGAAATGTTTTGTCCCTAAAGATTTGGCCACAGTAATAGGAAAGAGACTAATTATTGAAGTGTTTTTGGGACATTTTGCAACTGAAAATGGAAAAGTATCTGAATCAGCTGATGATATTTCTGGATTTTTTCCATTGTGTATGGGTTTAAATGCATAGAATATAAAGCTGAAGGTTTAATTGATCCAAATATTATGCATATACAATTGGTCAATCCAATCAAATTGGAGATAGATTTAACACTAGATGTTAGTCTCATTTACCCATGGCAGGTTAATCCTTTGCTCGATGAAGTATTCGGTCTAGTAGTAGTGGATGAGGATATGCCAGATATGGTTGTATATGTTTCCCCTAGGAACATTATCTTACCGACATAACATTTTTCATTTCGTATTGATCCAATGAAAACAGTTTTTGCATGTGGTTCCTTAGTGGGTGACATTGTCTCCCTTTTATCTAAGGGTAGGAACAACATAGTTCCATAGAGAGAGGAAATAAGAGTTGAAACATCTTTAATTAATGCATATTTTAACATAGGTAGAGACTTGAAATTATCTTGATTTGATCTCCTTGTTGCAGGAAAATTACATATGGCATCATGGGGAACAATAGAAACCATTGAAATGATATTATCCATTCTAGGGACAAGATTGCGGGAAGTTATGGGGTTGTCAATCTTGCCTAAAAGTTATTATTTGAAGAATCCAATAAAAGGTACATTTGATCATCCATAGGTTAATTGGAATATTGCTAGTTTCAACATTGTATAGTACATGTTGCAAGAGAGGAGTAATGAATTTATGAAGAGCATTTTGAAAGAATTTAACCCTCCTGAAGAACCCATCCTAGAGCTCAATATTTCTTTTCCTTGGGGATCAAGGAAGGATTCCACTGCAAAGGATAAATAATTGGATAGAGTATGCTCACAAAGGATTCCATTACTTTTATTTCCAAGAAAACGAAGATGTTGGCACATGGAATTCCAAGTTGTGTGTATGTTAGTACTAAGAGTGGTGAGAAATGGTCCCATAATCAATTGTTAGAAATCATCTAGTTGAAGTAATTAAAGTAAGCGTGGAAGTACTCCAGGTCTTGAAACCTGAAACTATAAACTATGACATTCAAGCACAAGTTGTGAAGAAGATTGTTTTTCTAGTATTATAGCAATTGATTCTTCTCGGTTAGAAATTGTTACGTGGAAAGGAAATAATGCCCATCTACAAGAGAAGATGGCCCACTTGAAAAAGAATAATACGAAGCTATCCAAGTGTGTAGAAAAATGGTATAGGAAAATTCGTATGTTGGCCATACATGGTAGCACTGTGAAGAAGAAACTTAAGGCAAAAGAAGAAAGGAAAGGTATTGACCAAATGTTTTCCTGGACTTTGAAAAATTCTGGTACTAGGACATCAACTATATCCATATATATATCTCATTTACACGAGAACACACAAAATATCAACAATGGGGGAGATGTTGGGCCTCTAATTTTATGCCATTTTCATTTCCAATTATCCCTTTTGATCGCTTAACCCTTTCTTTTCACCTCGTCATTTGATCATTTTACCATGTTTTTCAATAGAAAATTCATTAGAGCTTGCAAAGAAATTATCTTGTTTATTAAATGAATTTTCCATTGTTTTTGGTAGATTAGGAGAATTAATGGTTGATAATAATAATAATAATAATAATAATCTATTTTTAAGGTCACGACCAAGCCAGCCACCAAATGGGTGTATGAGACCCCCTCCACCCAATGATTTGATTGGTAAATTCTATGGAGGTATACATACCCTACCCCCCTCTGGAGTTGAACGTGTGACCTATTAGGAGGAAGTAATCTATTTTTAAGGTCACGGCCAAGCCAGACACCAAATTGGTGTATGAGACCCCCTTGTTTGTGGGACAAGGGACCCTCTCCGCCCAATGATTTGACTGGTAAAGTCTACGAAGGTATACATACCCTAACCCCCTTTGGTGAAGTCTACAAAGGTATACATACCCTACCCCCCTTTGGTGAAGTCTACGAAGATTATTACTAATGAGGGTTTTTCCTAGGTTGAGATCCTGTGACATATATAGGGATCTGATAACCCACTTCTATGTTCATCATACGTCCATAGTTCTAGAAAGAAATCAAGAACATGGGTTTTGATCATAACAACATCAACATGGTTCCATCCACTTTATAATGTACCCAGATCACACGTGTGAGTCTCCATCACTTGTTCAAAGTTTCAGCCCGAAATTAGCAACAGTTCCAGACAGAAATATTCCCACGTGATTTATGGGTTAATGAAGACGAATCTCAAGAAACAAAAACATGGGTTTTTTCTATAAGGATTGGTTTGGGAGATATGATTGATTTTCAAATTTGGGTTTGTCATATTTACTGTTGTGCCCAATTTTCAAAAATAAACTCAAGTTGATTTAGTGTATCTTTGTTATTTTTCTATTATAAGACAATTATTGATGCATGGAGCAGGGGATTTATTCGAATCTCCTTTCCCACTTTGTAGTAAATTATGTGTAAAAAAAAACAATGTATCAATGTAATGGGAGGAGATGAGATTAGTAATAACACAGGGGATATATAACAACATTTATGATTCAAACTTGTGCTCTGAAATTTCCTCTTTTGTTTAATGCAATGAGTTGATGTTCAAGATCCAGATTGGTGTTATTTAGTTTCCAATCCTTTAGATTTTCTTAGCAATGAGACACCAACTGGGAGGGCCCACTAGTCTGGTTCTTGTTGCCTTACCATAGCAGTAGATGTAATGGTTTGAGTTCTTTACTTTCTTAGTGTTTTGTATATATAACTGTTATAGTTTGATTTATGTCAGATTCTTCATATGTTTTTTATATGATATTTAAAATACTATGTTCAATATTCTTATTATTTGCATTAATATTGTAGGTGTCTCACAACTCTAAGACTCTGTGTGCTTTATACAACAATTATGCCAACAAAAAATAAAGTACTTTGTTTTGAGGATAAACTAAGTGTGCAGATTGGTTAATATTGTTCATCCTTGTCTTATGATTAATTCATATCCCTCTACATTGCAAATTGATATAGGATCATTCTTTATGATGTTTAGGTAACTACACATCATTGTAATTAATATGAGATTTTCTAGTTTACAGTGCGTGTGTGATTAGATCGATCCTTATAGTTAGTCTCTTTCTCTACCTTTAATTACTTGTAGCTTCATATTTCAATAGAGTTATAATATTTTACATGTTTTGTTTCCATAGATGAAGTGTCATTGAAAGTAAGAATAAGTTGCTTCTTAACACTTGAGTGTAGAGCTTAAGTGAGAAACAATAAGCCTTTTGTCCAGTAAGTAAACTTTGTTTTGCTACCCAATACACATAGATTTCCTTGTTTTCATTTACAAATGTAAGAACAGTTTCACTTCGAGGTGGGAATGAGATTAAATGACGCTCAGGGCATTGTTTGAGTGAACAATTGTATCCTATGCCAGTATGGTATTTTCTTGTTTTGTTGCCCAATGAACAAGTTTCCTATGATTTTATAGCATAGTTTCATGTTCTTTCCATATATTAGATAGTCATCCTAGCCCTACTCCCTGCACATACAATGTTGGCATCTTTAAGATTACGCCCCCATATTGATGATTTAATGATCAACAACTAAGTCAATTAATTAGCTCAACAAGTTCCTTGATATTAAGGATCCAATAACTAATCCCTTGGAGAAAATCTCCCACGTATTGTAGTTAGTGGTCCACTTCCCCCACTTCTCCTTTTAATAAACCTTATTTACAAACTTAAATATATAATTTATTACTAATAGCATACCCCTAAATAGGTGAATGGAAATGATGATGTGATTGAAACATATTATAATAGTAAAGTTAGAGATAATAATCAAGATACTACAATAAGTATTATATTCTTGCATAAGAAGTCCACTACCTTGATGATGAACACATACTTGAGTGATTATTTTCAACTACTACTTATATGTTTCTCTATATAATTTTTAGAAACTACATTTTATGTATATGTGAACAAAACAGAAAAATAAGTGTGTGCTAAAATCTCTCTACTTGAATCATCTCTTTTGAAAATTTACTAGACTTGTACCACTTTTAAAATCTTTGTTTCTTATGTGAATCTATTTCATGCAATATACAATAATTAAACATATATAACTACCCTATTCCAAATTTAAGATATCAAGTTGCATATAGACACAACGTTTGAGTATTGCATGTATAAAAAATTAAGTGGATGACTCTATCATTTAAATCATCCACAGTGGTGAATTTGTTTTACTACACAATGGGTTTGGTAATTACACCACCCACAATATCATTTAAATCTTGTACAAATTGAAGAAAATAGTAGTAAATATTTCAATCGGATTTGGAAATACTTTGAGATGTGTGGGTTGTTTTTCATGGAGAAGGAGGTAGATGCATGTACATCTTATCCTATTCAAAAATTATTTTTATGTAAGATTGTTAATGCTAAATTACTCGCTAAAGATAAGGTTGGAAAGAAAATATTTATGCCAATCAACGTCTTATCTTTGTGATATCCATGGGTTAATGATTGATGGAATCAATGGCTTTGGAGGTGGAGGAGTTATCACTGTCATTGTGAACATTGCAACGACTCGTTGAAAATAAGGTAAGTGAATATTATAAACATAAATTCTTCAAAGTTCTTCATCAATGGAAAAAATATGAGATTTATAGCAAGTAAGAAGGATGATGATTTTTTTTTAACACGTAATAACAAAAACGTCACTCATAAATGGAATGGATTAAACATAGTTAATGATTCTTAATGATTCTTAATTGTTCCTCCTTATAAGTTTGATACACATGAAATCCATACGTTTTTTTATTATTAAACAATATTGTTTCCAATACAATGATGATGATAATATTATTGGCCCAATGAAAAACATAACCATTAATTAGAATCAAATAAAAAATCAATTACAGTAAAGTGATGTGAACTTTACTAAGTTACTCAACACTTTGGAAAAAAATAAACCTTGAATGGTGTACAAACCTTGGAAATCACTTGTAGCTATAGATATAGTGCCTAACATAATGTAGGGTGCCCAAGAAGTGATTAGATGACCGTTTTAATTTTCGAATTGAGCTCTAATAAGAATCAACAACGATCAAGATGACCCAACTAAACATTAAATTTAAATTTAATTTAGGTAGTTAATCAATTACATTTTTGGTTGAGGTGTTGTGGGTGGAATCATTGTATGATAAGAAATGTTAGTTTAAGTAAAACTACTTTCATATGTGGAATGTAAGTATAAGTAATTTTATGACATGCGTTAAATTATTTGGAAATTATTTATATCATAATTTATTATTTAATATTTAAATAGTAATCATAATAATGGTTAAGAATATGTGTTTCTTCTTCGGAAGTTACGAGTCCAAACCATGTATGACTAGGTTCTGATCTTAAAATTTATTATTACTATTATTATTATTATTATTGGGGGAAACCTCTAACTGTAACATGTCACAACATTGCCATGAAATAATGTGGTTAGAATTCAATGCAATAACCTCATTTTTCACAGTACCAAACAGATCTATCAATAAATAACCTTTCAAGAAAAAAATAATTTATATTAACATATAATCACCCAGGCTCCATTCATGTTGGGTGTTTCATACGTGATGATTTGGTGAAGTCTATAGATAAGAAATTTTCCAAAATTCACCCAGGTATAGGCTCCCTAGAATTCTCCCAATTTTTTTAAAAAATCCATGCATTTCATAGACATGCTATATGTTAAGCAAAGGAAGTAGAAGATACATGATTATTAATGGAGAGATATCTAGGAGTCGGGGTCAATGTAGTTGGTACCAAATTATTATGCATCGACGAACACCAAGTAAGGAGCAATGTTACTGAGGCTACGCTAATTGGTTTCTTCTGCCATAAATGGCATAGTTGACATCAAAGGATAAAAAATATGCAAAGGGTATCTTCTACATTGTGTCCTTAACTCTATTTTTGTATCTCTACATCACTCAGGGTTCAAAATTAGAGGAAAGACATGGAAAAACAATTCTAAATTTTTTCTTCGAAATGCAACAATATAGAGGTACTTATACTCTCTCTTAGGAAAATAAAATTGAATATTAATACTTGGAATTAATATTACAAGTAGTTGTGGTGAAACTCGATTATATGCTAGGTTTCAATTTTTTACATAATTTCTTTATTTTCCATATTCTTGAAGGTCAAACTACCCATTACCATAAATTACAACACTAATAATATTCCAGAAAATCATAAAACGATATCTTCTCCTATCCTTTTTTCTTTAATGAGAATCCAAGTACAATACCTACTTAACCTTGACCATGACTGTAATTTATTATAATTTGTCTCCTGGACTCCCTTAGAAACTGTCTTTACATATATGATTATATTTGACGTGGAATTTCCAAATAAGAGCCACTTCATAGTATTTGGTATCTTCTAACTAAGAAAATGAACTCAATTGGATCATGGAAAATTTAGTCATAATGCCTTGAGGATATTGAAATAACTCTCTGATTATTTAAAAAAAAAATCTAAAACCTATGAAATTCCACATCTTTACTCCATTTTTAACTTCCCAGATTTTCTTGACACATCCCTTGAAAACTGAAATCAAATGGGTAAGTCCAAAATTGGTTCAAATTAAATTTGGAGTATGTATTACAAAAAAATTTCATCCAATTAGGGACCTTATGAAGTTAGTAAAAGGAAGTCTAAATAATTTTTTCTTATTGTTAATCCAATAGAAATATCTAGTTCTATTAGTTCCAATTACAACAAAGAATTTAGATGATAGAACAATTTATCCAATGGTGGCAAGTGGCTAGAACCTAATTTTCATTCCAAATAAAATATGTATCCAATGTGTGTTCTACGAACAAATCATCCATTGGAAATTGATTAAGAAATGGGCATGTTAGCATACTATTAACACCCTTTCTTCTTTGGGCAAACAAAGCCAAGAAATTAGCATGAAGAATGATTCTTCCCTCATCACGAATTAGGCTGATTGATACTAGGCCTTTTGGTCTACTAAAAATTAATATGAACATAGAAGTAAGATGTGTTCCCCCCCCGGATGGGGTGCCATGTTGCAGAGCCGAGACACGCGGGCACACACCGGGTTGCACCATTAATACAACCCACCGACGACCATCCCCTCAGCATTTAAATGGGAATGAGCCCATGCAGGATTAACCAGGAGACAAGGCCCTTCGTGCAAGGGAACAGGACAACGCACCAGAGCACTAGGAGGTTAGCCTTAATGGCCATGGAAGTCATTGTCATCCTCCTCCTTATCACCCGCCTCGACAGCAATGAAAGGCATTCGAATTTCGCAGCGCCGAACGCAGAGCCACCAGAGTTCTGGAGCAGGGTTATTCATCCGCTGGGAACTTTAGACATCTCCAGGTTCTTCAACATGCCCAGGGCATGAGGAAAGCCCCGCAGGGGTGCAGCTTGGTACTCATCTGAATAGCGCAGGCAGAGGCAGAAGAAGTTCGAGAAGGTGTTGGCCTTGGCATCCTCACAAAGAAACAGGAAGTTCGGGAGACCTTGAACGCCTCCAATGGTGTACGTGGAAGAGATCACCCTGGATGAGGCCATGCAAAGCTATCCTGAGAACCCTCTTTTCACAGTCCCGGACAATTGGAATCCTCCCACTGATTTTGGCACTGAAGACAAGATTTCACCTCCGGGAATACCGCGTGGCTACAACGCAACTCACTCGACAGAGGAATTCACAGCCTGCTATGTTGAGGAAGAGGTACCGTGTTGTGCAAAAGAAAAAAGCGACCCACCCACTGGTGCATCTCCAGAGGAGGCGACTCAGCCGAACAACCGACAAGTACATCAAGCCAGTGAAGCAAATGAATGCGAAGGAGCACAGGGGCCATTTCCCTTGGCCTCTGTTGAAAGGAATTGGCAGGACCAACATCCTTTCACCAACCTGGGGTACCTAGCACTAATCTTTGAAATGCGCAACATGTTGGATGATCATATCTTTCGTATCGCCCAAATCGACCATCGACTCGACATGTTGTATGCTGCACACTCCAGGACTCTCCCGAAACGACAGTGCCCTACATGCGCGCAAGCTTATGTGATTCCTGCAGGATGGCGAAGGCATGGGGAAGAGGACGAGCCGACTGGATAAAAGGTCTAGTGATGTTCTTAGTTAGCAATCTATTTTTGTTTCAGAACAAGGTTTTAGCCTAGTTAGATCATAGTCACGCTGTAATTAGGTTGTTAGGATACAGACTGAACCTAATGGATAGGTGTCCTGGTTTCCTTCGGGCAGGACAACACTCTGATAATTTTGTTTGCTTGAACACAAGTGACATAGAATGTCCAGCTGTCTCGGTTTCCTGTTCAGGCGAGACAGTTGGCATCACAAATAGACTATGTAACTCTGCAACTCTAATATAAACATGATCCTCCCTTTTTTACTTTAAAAAAAAAAAGATGTGCTCCCCATTAAAAATGTTTTGGCCCT
Organism: Picea glauca; assembly: GCA_000966675.3. Classification (NCBI taxonomy): domain Eukaryota; kingdom Viridiplantae; phylum Streptophyta; class Pinopsida; order Pinales; family Pinaceae; genus Picea; species Picea glauca. The sequence goes on along the minus strand of JZKD02S2039355.1, from coordinate 57,665 downwards.
TTATGAAAAGGGCACACTTGTATTGGTTTTTCTTATGAATTTAGTTTGGATTTTTGTTTTAGATATTGGTTCTCACTAAATGTTGTTCAATACAAATGCTTCTATAGAATAGAACAAGAAAATTTCATTCAATATCAAATATTTCCTAAAAAACGATAATCTATGTCTCTACCTTATATCATTGTAGTTTTGAACGTGACTTGAACCTTCAATGTCTTTGACATAATTGAAAGACTATCTGAACCAATGCTTTCTCTTCGATCAACATACTATGCTAACTAGAAGAAAACCATCACTTGCCATGAGACAAAGGAATACAAAGTTGGTGTCATCAAGACCTATGCATTCCATGCAATGACATTAATGGGAGCAAGTGTGGTGAACTAAATAATATCACAACTTGTTGGAATTGTTGACATCTACTAAAGAGGGAAGCATGTGATATCCACTGATAATGAAAATGGTGGTATTATATACTAGATGTTTTGGACAATCAAGTTTTCGAAAACATTCCTCTCTTAAAAATTCCATAATTATAATTACATGAATGTGGATTTTCTCTATTCTTGACCCATATGTTATTTTCAAATATTGCAACATCATTTCTATAAATGTGCTCATTCAGTCACATCTATCAAAAAGTGTTGACATCATGTCTAATTTAACTTAACAATACATATTATAAAAACAATTAAATTTTATTCATACAATATCACCATCCCATTAGCCAACAATTAAACCCATATACTTCCCATCCATTATTTGCTTACCACATTTTTTAATTTCAATATTCAATCATTAACCAAAGGAAAAAGTTAATGCACGAGTGGGAAAGCATGATCTATCAACACAATATTCACTAAACGAATTATGTATGACATGGTGCAACAAGAATTTTAAGTGAATTTTAAATTATTATGCATCAACACATATTGAATTTAATATTTACTTAAAAATTTTAAACATAAACTAATATAATAAGGATCATTTATAATGACAAGTTAAATAATAGTTTTAGAATTTTTTTATAATTGATTGATAATATTATATGTCACTCATATGTATGTGAATGTATGTGAGAGAGTGACGAGGTAACATCTTATTAAAATGAAGTTTGATTTTCAAGAAAAAAGAAAATAGTTAATGATTATGACAAGTGTGTGGGTGTAAGCCTGTCATAATTATTAACTATTTTTTTTCTTCACAATCAATTTTTTAAGATTTTAATAAGACATCACCTTTTATTCACATATTAATCGTCAAATAAAAAAATGGATGTGAATATTTTTTTTATGTAATGTAATTATTTGCATTCATTTATTTAATTTACATATAATAATAAGAAAAAAA
>JZKD02S2039355.1:34252-51262 GCA_000966675.3 Picea glauca | reverse complement strand
TATTTATCTTCTCTAATACCCAATATTTATTCTGCAAAATCAAATCATTGAGACCAACAACACACAAAACCAGCTGTGTGCCTCACGTGACAACTATTTTCTAACAATCCTACGCTCACAATTGACATAATGTCAGGCATGGAAACTGTTCCTTAACATGCACGACCTCTCAGGCCTCATGTTAGAATCCATTACATTTATTGTTGTAACTAATTAATAGATAAAAATTATAATGACAAAATGAACTCATAATTACAGCTACACATGCTATCATTCTTGTGTCCCACGTGGAGTCTGTTCCATTTGCACGTGCAGACTAATTCCATGTGCATGCAATGATTTTAATCTCGACTCAACATATCATGATTGATACCATGATATTAACCAATAAGAACACTTAATAACTCCCATGCTCTACATCTGCAACAATTATATAGAACTAACAAATACATGCACAATCCAACATAATTATGTACCAATTCCTTAAACAGAAATATCATAAGAATTCACATGTTAAACATTATATATACACACATAATTGTCATGGGCCATGCCCTGCATATGCAACAAACATGCACTTATACAACATATATAGTCCACACATAAATATATATACAATTGTAACACATGATATACTTAACATGTATATGCACATTACTTAGAGAATAATACACATAAGAATACACTTATCTTTTGTTGAAATCCACCAACTGTGTGCAGACCTTAGACATTCCTCCTAGCCATAGAATCTTCCACTGAGAAACTCTTAGCAATAGGTCACCCCCGAGCTAGGGATTAAACTCCAACAAGGAAAAGGATTCCTAAGCCAAGCTAAGGTCTATCAATATGTAACCCCCCTCGGCCATTACGGCTAAAAATGAAGCAAAGAGAAAGATTTATTTATTTTTAAACAAGACAACAACTATAATTACAGCTAAAAACCACATATGACAGTGAGCACCACGCTCGCAGATCAGGCCATAGACAACAATGACTCAAATCACTAGCACAACAATTAACTGGGCAAAACATGCGTAAAACAAAGATAGGAACGACTCCCCGCCGGACACACAACACCACGATGCTTACAAGCTAAGGACAATATCCACATCCCAACACAATGGCCTCAATGACAAGTTAACTACAACCTCGATGGCATGCAACCAAACGCATGAAGGCGTTCAAACCAAGCACCAAATCATACTTACAATGATCAACAACACCCACGTAGAAAGCGTAGACCTCGACCAAGTTATCCTTCGCCTCTATCCCTTATGGTGCGCAATGATCCTCTCATCGAGAATCATGTCATCCCCCGGTGATAGGAACGACTATAACCCTGGCGCTACATATCCTATCTGGACCAAGGACTCTAGATAAATCCAATGCACTAGGAGCCAAATACTGACAAGAAGGTTACACCCATACCCCAAGCAACAGGTCGACAAGACGCAAGATGACGACAATCGAAAGGAAAAGATCAAGATAATACCCGACTTCGCCAACAACCCATCCATTAATTGATAAGAAAGATGTCTAAGTGCGAAGGTCGAACTGTTACCAAGCTACTAAGGTCATAAATGTTATCATAATGCGCACTAAGAAAGACACTTAACCAAATCAAATACGCTTATCAACAATTATAAACTATCCATTAAAATAAGTGAACTACTTAACATTTTAAAGGTGCTCCACGTTGCTTATAAAATAATCGACATTGTTGTAAAAAAGGGATAATCCTTAATGGGATCGATGTCTATAATTAATGCCACTTCAATGTTATTTGCTACTATTCGATGCTATTTCGTTGTCTATAATTGAGTTCCATTTCAATGCAAATTTTAATGTTGTTATGTGGTTATAAATAAAATCCATTCTGACGATAGTCAATGCAATTTTAATGTTATCTTGTTGTTTATAATTAAATGTCAGGTCCATCTATTAAATGCGAATTTGATGCTATTATGTTGCTTATAAATAATTTCCACCTCAATGTTATTCAATGAGATTTAATGCTACCTCGTTGTTCATAATTAATTGTCATTTCAGAGCCATTCAATGCAGTTTTGATGCTATTATTAAACGCTATCCAACAACAATAATTATTAATGATAATTAATAATAGAAAAATGTTATCCATAAACAATAATGCCATTTATTATCGATGCCAGGTAAATGTAAAAACGCAGGGGTAATAACCACTAGTTTGTTGGCTTTCGGGTTCAACCAAAACGTAGCCAAGGAGGAAATACTCGTTGCTTAAACAACACTGAACACACAGACAATCACATAAAGAGAAATGTGATGTCTTTTAACACGAAAATACACCACCACTATCTATTAAAATCGCAACATGATTGTAATGGCCATGTAACTGTGAGCACCTTAGTCCATTACAACTGTGATGACATTATTACAATGTAATGGTGAAAGCAATACCAAATCGCAATATCCATAAACTGCAGTGCCAAAACGCAATACCAAATTGATATACCAGTAAATCATAAATCACAAATCATAAAGGTCTGTGATAGCCATCCTAAATCGCAAATCACAAATCATAAACGGAAATCATAAATGGCTATGATACCCATCATAAATCGTAGTCAAACGTGTAAGATTTGAGGAAGGCATGTTGCCCAATTCATTGTATAAACAAATCATAGTGAGAAAACACAGGTATATAAGAAAAATTGTGCACGGTGCCAATCTGTGGATCAGAAATTGTGCCAGTGGAAATGAAATCGTGGCTTAATGAAAAGCAGGTGTAAATTGCAATTCAGAACGCATGGTAAAATCGTTGTGGTTTAACCCAAAATCGAGGTCAGTTAAAGGGGGGAAATTCACTGAGTTTAACATCAAGTTGGTTGGGTTCATCAAATAAAAACAAGGATGAGTTTTACCATCAACAATAGTTCGTTGAGTTTTAAAACATGATTTTTGCTAAGTAAAATCGCCATCATTGTAACATATAATGAAAATAATGAACACATGCCAGATGTATGAAAACATCGAGCAAAAATAGCCCTTAAAATAGATTAAAATGTATAGGAAAACCACTGGCCAAATGGGTTAGAACGCAAGGTGAATTCACCTTACAACATAATGAAATTGCAGAGAAATTTACACTTGATGTATCAAATTGCAAAGAGAGAATTTACCAGTTTGTAAGGAATAAAATTTCAGTGTAAAAAGAGAAAAGAAATTTGTCCATCAAGACGTAGGTGAAACGTAGGCGAAAAACGCAGTAGTAAGAGTAATAGCATTCAACCATCACACAGTAATAAAATAATAAAATGTAGTCTAGAGTGGCCCAAGGTAGAGTAAAACTTCGCCATCAAGAAATAAATCACAGAGTTAATTAATCGCATCAAGGTGCAAGACAATCAATCAATCTGGAATAATCAACAGGGGTAGATGGTTGGGCAAAACATCCTTTTCTCATCATCCACACACAGAAAAGCAGGGCATTAGGATCTATAGGTATATTAACACCGAAGTGATGACTGTCAATCCAGCTCCTAGCCGACTGCACAAGCATAGACTGATGATCTAGGGATGAGGACGAAGACAAGGCACAAACTCTTCATAAAAATTCAATAAAATCAACAGGACAGTCACAACATTCTGGGATTGATTGCCAAGGGATTTAAGCCTAGTAGCGAACTTAAGACTATGGTAAGTTTAAGTTCTCGATTAATAAGCTAAGTCAAACACTTTCTTTACACAATTAAAAGTACAGAAATGAAGGTGCAATATCAATATTAATCTACCATTCATTAATAAAAGCATGTGTACCATAGCCCAAGTCAACCACTCTGAGTCGTTGTCCCGCGCGCTCCATGATGCTCCTGCTTGCTGACTATTGAGACTTGATCGGTACCTCCCAGCCAATGCTAGGGGTACTCTTCTTCCCCCTTATCCCCCCGATCCATAAAGGGGCCACGCACACTAACCAGAGAATAACTAGCTCCCAGCTCACTTCGCAAGGCCTAGCTACCACTCCTCACCGAGATGGGTATCCCAACTCCCACAAGATAAGTCAGTCGAGTCAAAAATCCTGCAGCATAATGTTACTCATGAAGGAAGACATCCATACTCTTCCTCCTCCCTCCTTTATATAGAGTTTCTAAGTCATTTCTTTCCCAAATTCCCATTTAATTTATTGTTCAATAATTTAATTCAGAAAATTCCTCCCCGTACATGTGTCACCCATCCCCTTCGTTGCACCATAAATTAATTTCATTAATTATTTAATTACTCCTATTTCCCTCACCCACCTAAAATCATTCCTATAATCGCTCCTAGGTGTCCCCATATTCCCTTACACATTTTAATGACTTACCTCTTTACTAATTTACTAGTTGAGTTCAATTTAGAAAGTTCTTAAAGGAAAGATTCCTTGCTAAGTTAGTCACTCTGTTTTTTCCTTATGTTTCCCCCTTTTTCCATTAGTTTCCTAATTCTTTTAAATTCCCCTCTTTCCCTTTTTATCTAAAACTCAAATTAGCAAGTGTAGAAATTACCTTTTTCCCCTTTTTATTTTTAATTAATAAAATTTTAATTAGCATATGCAACAAAACAATTATTTCTTTTTTTAACAATTTAATCCCCCAAAGTAATTTGATTTTTATAAATTAATTGAATTACTTACCCCCTTCTCGTCACATGTTTAATGATTATTATTAGTATTATTTATTTTTATTTATTTTAATTAATTAATTTATTTATTTTTACCACAAGTATCAATTAGACCTAGATTTTATTTTCCTAGGCTAGGAGACATTTTTATTAGGGAAATTGTTTTAAATCTTTTTAGTCACATCATTCATTCTAAGGCCATCTAGATTTATTCATTTATTATTTAACAATGCAACATGCCCTTCAGGATGCACTAGGTGCTCCAAGGGTGCCACTTGCCTCATTCTGTTTCCCTTGCGTGACGTGCCCTTTAGGATGCACTACGTGCTCCAAGGGTGCCACTCGCCTCTTTCCATTTTTCTTGCGCGACGTTCCCTTCAGGACACACTATGTGCTCCAAGGGTTCCACTCGCCTCTTGACTGACTTGGTAGACATCAAAAACCCCTGGAGTCAATACTCCACCACGTCATCTTGTGGGAGACTAAGGGCCTCTAAGGAATAAGGCCCCTACCTTATTGTGCACCCCTTAAAATCATCCTGAGCGACTGTCGCAGTCTTCCCTCAGAACATCGTGGGTCTTCTCGAACTAGGTAGTTGTTAACCAACAGTTCGAGCCACAACGAGAGTGCTAGTAGGCTGTGGCAGGGTTGTTGTCCACACCTCTCCCTCAATGTCTCTGGTAGTCGTGCGTGACCCCTCTACTCCACATCTGAGTTTGGTCGGCAAGCTATTGTCATCCTGCATTATCAACGAATCATGTTAGAATAAAATCCATAATCATAACATCTAATCAGATGCACACATGTCATATATACAAAAATCAAAGCCCAATAGTCCACTCCATGACTCGCTCTGGAGTCCAAGGGTTTCATCGATGCCTCAACATCCTTGAGGTCCAAATCCTGCATACTCAGGAGAACTGAGTCAATAGCACATGTCTAAGTCAATAAATAAAAATAACATATAATCACATCCATAATTCTTCATAATCATAATCAACGACCAATAGTATAATAATCTGGATCACTTGCAAGCAAGTGTCCTCAAAGAATAAGTTTTCTCAGTGTGCACAAGAGCGGGATGTTACATACACCCCCTCTTGGTATAAACTCCATCCTGAAGTTTCACAGTATATAAGTGCCACAATATTATGTATCACAGTGTCATAAATCTATCTATCAAACAAAAATGGAAACTGTTGGCACATATCATATGCGTCCTCCCAAGTCGTCGAGTGCGGACTATAGTTGTCTTATTGGACCTTGACCTGATCTACCATTCGACGCCATAGATGTCGAATGCGATGATCCAGGATGTGGATTGGCTCAGCCGTGAGCGCCCCCTTGTCTGATACCTGTAAGGAACTCATGTCAATAACATGTGTAGGATCACTAATATAATGTCTCAAAATAGATATGTGAAAAACATCATGCATACGCCTCAAAGAATCAGGCAAGACTAGTCAATAGGCCACGGGCCCCTTTCTCTCCACAATCTCGAAAGGTCCCACGAACCTAGGAGAGAGTTTAGCTTCCCTTCCAAACTTGATCGAACTCTTATGCGGTTTTACCAGCAAGAAGACTTGATCGCCAACTTTGTAACTACGGTCGACACGGTGCGCATAGGCATAACTCTTCTGCCGATCCTGCGCTTCTTTGATCCTTTGTCTTATCATTTTCATTTGATATTCCATATCTTGGATCGCTTCTGGTCCCACCAAGACCCCATCCTTGAGCCAATCCCAACTCAAAGGTGTTCAACATGGTTGCCCGTAAAGAAACTCGAAAGGTGCCAACTTAATGGTGATTTGGTAACTATTGTTATATGCGAATTCCACCAGTGGAAATAATTCTTCTCAACTCTTATGTTGGTCCATCACGTACATGCGCAACATGTCTTCTAAGATCTGGTTCATTCGTTCGATTTTCCCATTAGTCTTCGGGTGATAAGAACTACTAAATTTAAGTTGGGTCCCCAAGGCCTCTTGGAAACTAGTCCAAAATCGTCCAGTAAGAATTGATCCTCGATCAGATATAATCCTCTTAGGTACGCCGTGCAACCTCACAATCTCACTAATGAAAACTCTAGTTATGTCAGGTTCCTGATACGTTGCATGCACAAGAATAAAGTGAGAACTCTTCATCAGAGCTTCGACTAACACAAAAATCGAGTCGTGTCTCCTTGTCGTCAGTGGAAATCCAACAATGAAATCCATCGAAATAACCTCCCATTTTGATTATGGAATAGTGTGTGGTTGTAGTCCACAGTGGTCCATTTTTAGTTCAAATTTTCATCCAACAAGGTAGTGTCTCCAAACCTTCAAGTCATAAACAATTGCTAACAACTCCAAATTAGGCATCACATAGTTCTCCTCATGCCTTCTCAACTTCCTTGAAATGTAAGAAATCACCCGACCGTCTTGCATCAATACTCCGCCTAAGCCTTCCTTGGACACGTCAGTGCATACCAAGAAGTCTGCGTCCATGTCAGGGACCTTTAGTATCGGTGCTTTTGTCAATATCTCCTTGAGCCTCTGAAAGGCATCCGTGCATTTCTCAGTCCAAACAAACTTCTTGTTCTTCTTCTATAATTTCGTAATCGGATTTGCTATCTTCGAAAATCCCTCGACGAACCGTCGATAGTATCCTGCTAAACCCATGAAGCTACACACCTCCGAGACATTCGTCGGCATACCATTCCATAATAGCATCGACCTTTGTTGGATCCACGATGATACCTTCATCGGAGATGACATGCCCTAAGCAGTGAATCTTTGATTGGTAAAAAGATCATTTGGACAATTTCCCATACAATTTGTGCTCTTGCAGCCACTGTAGTACCAAGCACAAGTGCTTGTCATGCTCCTCCATCATCCGAGAGTAAATCAAAATATCTTCAATGAATACTTGGATGAACTTGTCCAAGTACTCACGGAACACCCCATTCATCAAACTCATAAATACCCCTGGGTCGTTTGTCAGTCCAAACGGTAAAATAGTAAACTCGTAATATCCAAACCTCGTCTTAAATGCGGTTTTAAGGACGTCATCCTCCTTGATCTGTAACAGGTGATACCTGGATCACAAATCGATGTTTGAAAACAGTGTAGAACCCTTGATATGATCAAACAGATCATCAATCCTCAGCAACGGATATTGATTCTTGATTGTTTCCTTGTTCAATTGATGGTAGTCAATGTAGAGTCTCCATGACCCATCCTTATTTCATATTAAAATAACAGGTGTGCCCCATAGTGACACACTTGGACGTATAAGTCCCAGGTCCAACAACTCCTTAAGTTGCATTCTCAACTCCTGTAACTCTGGGGTCAACATCCGATAAGGCATTCTAGCTATCAGTTCAGTCCCTGGTTTTAGGTCTATGGTAAACTCCCATTCCCTCTCCGGCGACATCCCAGGTAACTCCTTCAGAAAGACATCTGCAAACTCTCTCGCCATCGGAAGGTGTTCTAGACTTTCTGCTACTCCTTTTTCATTTAAATCAAGGATCGCATAAAGCTTACATCCCTTGCGCATGCTCTTCACTAACTGCAAGGAGGAGATAAACCTCAGGGAAACTCCTTGGTTCCGACCTACAATCACGTGTCTCTGTCCCTCATCATCGACCAAACTCAATTGTTTCATCTTATAAATGAGTATCGCCTCATGCGATTCTTACTAGTCCATACCGATCATGACATCATAATATTCTAAGATCGTGACGTACAGGTTGGTCCTAGTGACAAAATATCCCAGGTTAAGGGTACAACCCATAAACTTTCCTCCAACCCTCTGTTTATCTCCTGAAGCCATCTCCACAAAGCTAAATTCATCCTGTTCGACTGCCTTTACCTTAAATATTTTTAGCGCTGCACCAGAAATGAAAGTCTCAGTAGCACCGAGATCTATCAAAATACTAAGGGTCTGGTCAGTGATGGTACCTAACGTCTCGAGAACAGTCGACTGGTTCTTTGCCTGGAGATTATTCACTGCTACATGAATCCGATGGGCCTTGCCCAAATCTCCCATGGTAGTGGGTCTGACTGATCCATATGCTCTAGTCCTCTCCACTGGGCAGTCGCACTGGTAGTGTGGCTCCCCACATGTCCAACACCCCTTCTTCGGTCCAGTACTCCTGGTACCCAAAGTAGAAGCTGACGGCCCACCGACCTGGAATCCTGGTCTGTTCTGCTGAACAGGCCTAAACAGTTGCTACTATGGTTGACGCTACTGTTGATGTTGTGGTCCTTGGTAAGGATTCCACTGCTGAGCTGTTGGTTGCTGAGGTGTAGTGAAAGTGGATCCTCTCTGGAATCCATGATATAAAGGCATATGTCTATGTAGTTTCAGATGTTGTTGCACACCGGATGACACCTGCCTTGACGGTCTCGCTAGAGTCCTTCTTTGACCCTCACTAACAAGCTCCTCCTCTTTTATGAGGGCCTTCTGGATGACATCATGCAAGGTCTGAGGCATCAAAATCATAACCCTTGCACGTATGTTGATGTTAAGGCCAAACAAGAACCTGTTGACCTTAAGTTTCTCGGTATTAAGGTGCAGAGCATACCGAAGCAACTCCACAAAATGTGCCTCGTACTCAGGCACCGTACTGCCACGCTGTCGTAAGGCGTTGAACTCATTGAGTTGACGCTCAATGAATTCCTTTGATAGGTACCTCTCTCGGAACCATTCCTTAAACAGTTCCCATGACACGTCTTTGACGACCATGTTCAATTGTGGTAGGAGCGTCTTCCACCATAGAAGAGCACTCCCCTTCAGTTAAAAGATTGCCATGTGGACCTTCATGTTGGAGGTATAGTCGTGAAGTGCAAAGAACATCGCCATATTCTCCAACCATGCCTCGACGGCTGTGTCATCTGGGGCACCAAATAATTCATGAAATTTAACCTTCTCAAGTTCGTGGTGAATGCCACTAGTACTGACTGGAGCATGCGGTAGACCCTCAGGAGGTGTCGACGCCCTGGCCTCATCTCTGTCCAAACAGTGGATCAGTGCCTCATAAATTCACTGAAAAGACCTCATCAGCCCAACCAAATCACCCACCGCTATCTTCTCTTTCCCGAAAACCTATTCGTCTCCCTAGGGGTTAGACCCCTCAGGCGTGGATGCTATTGGAGGCATCCCGCCTCCTCCCCTAGCATCTTGTCATCTGCCTCTGCAACATCCTCTAACCATGAATACCCGCACGAATACAAGTCAACTTAATTAAAAACATTATAATCAAATATCATCACAACGAAAGTCGTAGTTTTCCTAAGTCACGGGTTGAAACTGGTCTGATTCCATATGTAACGCCCCTCAGCTGTTACGACTAAAAGCGACGCAAAGAGAAAGATTTTTTTTTTAAAACAGGACGACAACTACGATTACAGATAAACAACACATCTGATGGTGAGCACCATGCTCACATATTAGGCCACATACAACAACGACTCGATGCACTAGCACAACAATCAACTGGTCGAAACATGCGTAAAACAAAGATAGGAACGACTCCCCGCCGGACACACAAAACGACGACGCTTTCAAGATAAAGACAATATCCACATCCTGACACAATGGCCTCAACAACTAATTAACTAGAACCTCGATGGCGTGCAACCAAATGCATGAAGGCGTTCAACCCAAGAGCCAAAGCATACTTACAACGACCAACAACACCCACACGGAAAGAAAAGACCTCAACTAAGTTATCCTTTGCCTCTATCCCTTAGGGCGTGCAATGATCCCCTCATCAGGAATCATGTCGTCCCCCAATGATAGGCATGACTATAACCCTGGCACTACATATCCTATCTGGACCAAGGACTCTAGATAAATATGACGTGCGAGGAGCTGAATACTAACAAGAAGGATACACCCATACCCCAAGAAATAGGTCGACAAGACACAAGATGTCGACAATCAAAAGGAAAATCTCAAGCTAATACCTGACTCCACCAACAACCCATCCATTAACTGATAAGCAAGATGTCTAAGTGCAAAGGTCAAACTGTTACCAAGCTACTAAGGTCATAAATGTTATCATAATGCACACTAAGAAAGGCACTTAACCAAATCAAATACACTTATCAACAATTATAAATTGTCCATTAAAATAAGTAAACTACTTAACATTTTAAAGGTGCTCCACACTGCTTATAGAATAATCAACATTGTTTTCAAAAAGGGCTAATCGTTAATGAGATCAATGTCTATAATTAATTCCACTTCAATGTTATTTTCTACTATTCGATGCTAATTCGTTGTCTATAATTGAGTTCCATTTCAATGCAAATTTTAATGCCATTTCAATGTTGTTATGCAGTTATAAATAAAATCAATTCCGACGCTATTCAATGAAATTCTAATGCTATCTTGTTGTTTATAATTAAATGTCAGGTCCAGCTATTAAATGCAAATTTGATGCTATTATGTTGCTTATAAATAATTTCCACCTCGATGCTATTCAATGAGATTTAATGCTACCTCGCTGTTCATAATTAAATTTCATTTATGAGCCATTCAATGCAGTTTTGATGCTATTATTAAACGCTATTTAACAACAATAATTATTAATGCTAATTAATAATAGAAAAACGTTGTCTAGAAACAATAATTCCATTTATTATCGTTGTCAGGTAAATGTAAAAACGCAGGGGTAACAACCACTGGTTCACTGGCTTTTGGGTTCAACCAAAACGTAACCAAGGAGGAAATACTCATTGCTTAAGCCACGCTAAACACACAGACAATCAAATAAAGAGAAATGTGTTGTCTTTTAACACAGAAATACACCACCACTATCTATTAAAATCACAACATGACTGTAATGGCCATGTAACTGTGAGCACATTAGTCCATTACAACTGTGATGAAATTATTACAACGTAATGGTGAAAGCAATACCAAATCGTGATATCCATAAACCGTAGTGCCAAAACACAATACCAAATCGAGATACCAGTAAATCATAAATCACAAATCATAAAGGTCTGTGATAGCCATCCTAAATCACAAATCGCAAATCATAAGCACAAATCATAAATGGTTGTGATAGCCATCATAAATCACAGTCAAACGTGTAAAGTCTGAGGAAGGCCCGCTGCCCAATTCATTGTTTAAACAAATCGTAGTGAGCAAATGTAGCTATATAAGAAAAATTGTGCACAGTGCCAATCCGTGGATCGGAAATTGTGCCCGTGGCAATGAAATCATGGCTTAATGAAAAGTGGGTGTAAATTACAATTCAGAACGCAGGGTAAAATCGTTGTGGTTTAACCCAAAATTGATGTCAGTTAAAGGGGAAAAATTCATTGAGTTTAATGTCACGCTAGCTGGGTTCATCAAATAAAAAAAAGGATGAGTTTTACCATCAACAATAGTTCGCTGAGTTTTAACACACGATTTTCACTGAGTAAAATCCCCATCATTGTAATATATAATGCAAAGAATAAATGCATGCCAAATGTATGAAAACACCAGGAAAAAATCACCCTTAAAACAGATTAAAATGTATAGGAAAATCGTTGGCCAGATGGGTCAGAACACAAGGTGAATTCGCCTTAAAACATAATGAAATTGCAGAGAAAATTTACAGTCGATGTATTAAATTGCAGAGAGAAAATTCGCCAGTTTGCAAGGAATAAAATTTCAGAGTAAAAAGATAAAAGTAATTTGTCCATCAAGATGTAGGTGAAACAGAGGGGAAAAATTCAGTAGTAAGAGTAATAGCATTCGACCATCACACAGTAATAAAAGAATAAAATGCAGTCCAGAGTGGCCCAAGGCAGAGTAAAACTTCGCCATCAAGCAATAAATTGAGGAGTTAATTAATCATATCAAGGCGCAAGACAATCAATCATCCTAGAACAATGAACACAGGTAGACGGTTGGGAAAAACATCCTTCACTCATCATCCACGCATAGACAAGCATGGCATTAGGATCTATAGGTATATTAATACCGAAGTGATGATCGTCAATCCAGCTCCTGGCTGACTACTCAGGTGTGGACTAATGATCTAGGGATGAGGAGGAAGGCAAGGCACAAACTCTTCATAAAAATCAATAAAATCAACAGGACAATCATAACATTTCGGGATCAATTTCCAAGGGATTCATGTCTAGCAGTGAGCTTAAGGCTATGGTGAGTTTAAGTTCTCAATTAATAGGCTAAGTTAAACACTTTCTTTACACAATTAAATGTACAAAAATGAATGCGCAAGATCAATATTAATCGACCATTCATTAACAAAATCATGCGTACCATAGCCCAAGTCGACTGCTCTTAGTCATTGTCCCATGCACTCCGTGTTGTTCCTACTTGCCGACCATTGAGACTTCACCGGTACCTCCCAGCCAATGCTAGGGGTACTCTTCTTCCCCCTGAGCTACAAAGGGTCCACACACACTAACCAAAGAACAACTAGCTCCCAGTTCGCCTCGCAAGGCCTACCACTCCTCACCGAGCTAGGTATCCCAACTCCCACAAGATAAGTCATTCAAGTCAAAAATCCTACAGCGTAACATTATGCATGAAGGAATACATCCATCCTCCTCCTCCCTCCTTTATATAGAGTTTCTAAGTCATTTCTTTCCCAAATTCCCATTTAATTAATTGTTCAATAATTTAATTCATAAAAATCCTCCCCATACATGTGTCACCCATCCCCTTCGTTGCACCATAAATTAATTTCATTAATTATTTAATTACTCCTATTTCCCTCACCCACCTAAAAGCATTCCTAAAATCTCTCCTAGGTGTCTCCATACTCCCTTACACATTTTAATGACTTACCTCCTTACTAATTTTCTAATTGAGTTCAATTTAGAAAGTTCTTAAAGGAAAGATTCCTTGCTAAGTTAGTCATTCTTCTTTTTCCTTATGCTTCCCTTTCTCTTTATGTTTCCCCATTTTCCCCTTAGTTTCCTAATTGTTTTAAATTTCTCTCTTTCCCTTTTTATCTAAAACTCAAATTAGCAAGTGTAGAAATTACCTTTTTTCCCTTTTTCTTTTTAATTAGCATATGTAACAAAACAATTATTTCCTTTTTTAACAATTTAATCCCCCAAAGTAATTTGATTTTTATAAATTAATTGAATTGCTTACCCCCTTCTTGTCACATGTTTAATGATGATTATTAGTATTATTTATTTTTTTTTATTTTTTTTTACCACAAGTATCACCTAGACCTAGATTTTATTTTCCTAGGCTGGGTGACATTTTTATTAGGGAAATTGTTTTAAATCTTTCTGGTCACATCATTCATTCTAAGTCCATCTAGATTTATTCATTTATTATTTAACAATGTGACGTTCCCTTTAGGATGCACTAGATGCTCCAAGGGTGCCACTCGCCTCATTCTGTTTCCCTTGCGCGACATGTCCTTCAGGATGCACTAGGTGCTCCAGGGGTGCCACTCACCTCTTTTTGTTTTTCTTGTGTGATGTGCCCTTCAGGACACACTACATTCTCCAAGGGTTCCACTCGCCTCTTTACTAACTTGGTAGACATAAAAAAACCCTAGATTCAATACTCCACCAGGTGATCTTGTGGGAGACTAAGGGCCTATAAGGAATAAGGCCCCTGCCTTATTACACGCCCCTTAGAATCATCGTGAGTGACTGTCTTAGTCTTCCCTCACGACATCATGGGTCTTCTCGAACTAGGTAGTCATTAACCTACAATTCGAGCCATGACGAGAGTGTTAGTAGGATGTGGCAGGGTTGTTTTCCACACCTCTCCCTCAACGTCTTTGGTAGTCATGCGTGACCCCTCTACTCCACATGTGAGTATGGACGGCAAGATATCATCAGCCTTCATCATCAATGAATCATGTCAGAATAAAATCCATAATCATAACATCTAATAATATGAACACATGTCATATATACAAAAAGCAAACCCCAATAGTCCACTCCCTGACTCGATCTAGAGTCCAAGAGTTTCATCGATGCCTCAGCATCCTCAAGGTCCAAATCCTACACACTCAAGAGAATCGAGTCAATAACACCTGTCTAAGTCAATAAAGAAAAGTAATATATAATCACATCCATAATGCCTCATAATCATAATCAACGAACAATAGTATAATAATCTGGATCACCTGCAAGCAAGTGTCCTCAAAGAACAAGTTCGCTCAGTGCACGAAAGAGCGGGATGTTACACAATAGTCAAAACCCAACTCAAACAGAGGTTCCACCCCCAGAAAGAGACTACAGTCCCTCATTCCCCACATGCCTATCCCACCCTAGGAAGTGATCCCCTTATCTATTTAATAGTCCTTCGACTGCCCCACTTCCCTTCCAGGGCTTCAACAACAGGCTGAACATGAAGTCTCAGAGCCCTGTAGCTACAATTGGGCACCTTGGGAAAACAATTCCTAGCAATTATCTCACCTATAGTGAATTATTATGGGCTTGAAAACCCACTTCTAAAATAGCACATGGGCCTAACAACCCACTTCTTCATTAGAAAATGGGCATGACAACCCACCTCTTCAATAGAACATGATCTTGACAACCAACTTCTTCAATATCACATGAGCTTGACAACCCACCTATTCAATAACACACAAGCCTGAAAAACTACTTCTTCAATAACACATAGGCCTTCCCAAGTATAGGTTTATGTGATGAAAACAAGTTACATCAAGAAATGGATGCTTAGAAAAGGATATTTCGTCTGAATGATGAAGGAAATGAGTGAATCCCCTTGAAATACACTAAGGCTGAACAATATATTTTCATGACTAAAACTAGACACATGTCATCTTAAGAACTAGCTTTGCTCCACTTGGTGACTCATTCCCATCCATTAGGAACTTAGGATATATATATATATATATATATATATATATATATATCCCATAAATTATACTTTTGGAAATATTATTAAAATATTCCCTCTTCCTAACCCTTAGCCCCATTTTCCTTTTCTAGTGGAGTTTAAACCCCCATCTCTTTTTGTGTGATTGGTCTGCATGTAGTGATATATTTTCATTAATATCAGAGTGTCATTACATTTTAAAAAGATAGGCTCATTGACCTTTTATCATCACAACAGACTTATCCAGGTGCACACAAAACTACGAAATGGACACACACCATCGCTTGGTGCACACACACAAATTTAGCACTTTTTTGCACTAATAACCACACAGGAACTCCAACATCAAAATGCATATGTACAAAGGATCTTTGGATGAAAACATACAGGCTACAAAACCCAGTATGATTTGCGTTCTAAGGAAATCTTCGCGCACTTACTCAAGTAAGCACAAACTATGAAATGGGAGTGCACTCCATCTTTTGTGCACGTGGACAAAAATAGAACCCCAAAGATAAGTGTTTACAACTCACCAACTTATATATTCATTTACATTAAAAAATTGGGGTTCGAGCTAGGGGTATTACATTTCCCTCCCCCTTATTTTTGCACTATCCTTAGTGCATTATGTACATTAAAACTTCAAAAATATGCATATATTCTACTCTTATAGCATCCTCGTGTTCCCAAGTTTCATCCTTAGTACCATAACAGGTGCACTGGAACTTTACCAGTCCTATTGCTCGATTCTAGAGAATCTTTACTTTTCAGTCCAATATGTGCACTGATCGAAATTGGAATTCACCTTCTTGCTCCACATGAATCACATTCCAATCAATTACATGATTAGCATTAGGGACATAATTTTTAAGCAAAGATACATGAAACACATTATGAATTCATATGGATGTAGGTAGTGCAAGCATGTATGCGATAGGACCAATCCTCTCCGGGATTTCAAACGACCCATAATAACGTGCTACCAACTTTGAACAATTTCTCAACTTAAGTGAACTCTTCCTAGATTTCACTTTCAAAAATACATGGTCATCCACTTTGAATTCTCTATGATTTCTTCCTTTATATGCATAACGTTTCTCCATGTCCCGGGAATCCTTTAAGTTCTGCTTAATTTTCACCATTTTCTTTTCCATTTCCTTGAGCAAATATGGCCCAACCACTGCTCTGTTTGCTGGGTTGTCCCAACTCATTGGTGTGTTTGACTTTCTACCATAAAGTGCCTCAAATGGGCTCATCTTGAGATATTCTTGATACCCATTGTTATACGCAAACTCAACCAAATGCAAATAATCTTCCCATTTTGATGGTTTATCCATTGCATACATCCTTAGTATATCCTTGATAACTTGGTTGACTCTCTCTGTTTTTCCATCCAAACCTAGATGATAGGTTGTGTTAAAGTTCAGATTTGTCCCAAATCCTTTAAATAATCCCTTCCAAAAGATTAATGTAAATTTGGGATCTCTATGAGATACAATGGTCTTGGGTATGTCATGGAGCCTGGAAATTTACCTCATA
>JZKD02S2039355.1:10796-34148 GCA_000966675.3 Picea glauca | reverse complement strand
TATATATATATATATATATATATATATATATATATCAACAATTTTTGTTGCATTGTGAGTGAGCTTTATTGGAATAAAGTGGGCAACTTTAGTAAGCTTATCCACCACTACCATGATAGAATCATGCTACTTGGTTGTTCTGGGAAGCTTAGTGATGAAATCCATAGTTACAACTTCCCATTTCCACTCTAGAATGGGAAATGGTTGTAGCAATCCAGTTGGGTGTTAGCACCCAGCCTTGAATTTATGACATTCCAAAAACTTAGCAATAAAATCAACCACTTCTCTCTTCATACCTGGCCAATAGTATTTTTTCTTGAAAGCTACAATTGTCTTTTGGTAGCCTGGGTCCCAAACATAAGGCAGATTGTGCATTTATTTTAAAATCATACTTTTCAAATCCTGAGAATATGGAACATAATCTTTTCCCCTATACATGAGGATTTCATGCTCTTTTAACTCAAAATCTTTGATTTTCTGCTGCAAAATACCTTGTTGTAATTTTGTCTTTATGTCCACATAGTGTTGATGTAATTTTGCAACCTCTAAAATTTTGTCTTTCAAATCTTATTTTTACATGTTGATGGTTGTAGCATGCATCTCATGCACTCTCTTGCTGAGTGCATCAACCACCTTGTTCTCTTTACCCCTGATATGCTTTATATCAAAGTCATACTCACTGAGGAATTCTAACCATCTTCTTTTCTTGGCATTTAGAGTTGGTTGTACAAACAAATATTTCAAACCATTGTGATATGTACTCAACTCAAATCTTCTTCCCATGAGGTAGTGCCTCCACATATTCAAGGAATGCACTATGGCTACCGATTCCATATCATGAGTAACATAGTGACTTTCCTTCTCTTTTAATTTCCTTGATTCATAGCACATCGCAAGACCATTCTGACTAAGGACTCCACCAAGTCCTTCCTTGCATGCATCGATGCACACAACAAAGTATTCACTAGGATAAAAAATTCTCAAAATTGGAGCACTTGTCAACAAACTCTTCAAGTGTTGGAAACTCCTTTCACAATCAAAATTCACTCAAATCTCACACTTTCTTTTGCAAGGATGTGATTCAATGTGAAATATTTGAGAATCCTTCAATAAACCTCTTGTAGTATCGTGCAAGTCCCATGAGAGATCTCACCTTTGCGACATTCCTTGGTGTTGTCCATACTTCAATGGTTTTTATATTCTTTGGGTCCACTGATATCCCTTCATCTTAAATGATACGACCCAAGTAATGAATATGCCTCTAGTAGAATGAGCACTCTCTCAACTTTGCATACAACTGATGTTCTCTCAATACTTGTAGAACCATCCTCAAGTGTTTTTCATGTTCTTCTTCATACTTTGAGTAAATAAGCATGTCATCCAAAAATACAATGACAAACTTGTCTAAGTATTCTCTGAAAATACCATTCATTAAACACATGAAGACAGTTGATGGATTCAACAAACCAAATGGCACTACTGTAAACACATAATGGGCATAACTTGTTTTGAAGGTTTTCTTGCTGATGTCCTCTTCTCTAATTCTTACATGATGATAAATTGGTCTAAGTTCAATCTTAGAGAATATTTTTGCATATTTCATCTGGTCAAAGAGATCATCTATCCTTGGAAACAGATATTTGTTCTTCATTGTTACCTTATTCAAGTTCTTGAATTCAATGCAAAGTATCAATGTTCCATCCATTTTATTCACAAACAATACTGGGGCACCCCAAGGTGACACACTTGGGCATATATACCCCTTCTTCAAAATCTCTTCCAGTTTCATTTGCAATTCTTTCAATTCTGGTGTTCTCATCCTATAAGGAGTCTTGGATATTGGGGTTTCTCTAGGCATTAGATTTAGAGAAAAATCAATATCTCTTTTGGGTTGAAACCCCAATATTTCTCTAAATACATCTTCAAACTCCCTTAGAAATGCATAGTATTCAATATTTGGAACTTAATCCTTAGGTTCCTCCTCCATATGTGCTACAAATACTTGACATCCTTTCTTGAATTTTTTCTTCAACTGCAAGGTTGAAACTTCTCTAATAGTTACAATGCTTGGAAAACCCTATACTAGTTTTAGGTTCCCTTCTTCAACCAAGCAAGTAAAATCCTTATTATAACAGTCTAGGACAACGTGGTGCATTTCCAACCAATCCATACCAATTAGGAAATCATATGAGCCCAAAGGTATAATATTCAAATATTCTCTTGTTCTCAGTCCATTCATGTCCATTGGACATGCCTTAACCACCTCATTATTTTTCCTTTTTTCTCCTATAGCTAGATATACCAACCAAGGTTTATGAAGCTTTCTTTTGGAAATTGAAATATTTCCACCATCTTAGGATATACATAACTATGACTAGCTCTTGAATCAATTAAAATAACGATGGGTTGGTTGTTTATCTTACCTTCCACTTCAATCATATGTGACTAAAACACAACTTGCTTGTTATCTAGGGCTACACATATCCTAGGTACATTTATTCCCACATCCTCCATTATATTTGTTTGTTGTATATTGTGAACAATCATCACTTTTTAACCTTTGTGAGGACAATATCTATCACAACCCCAACACTTCATTTGTTGTTGCCTTGGTCTTTTCCCCATTGCCATTGTCATTCTGGGCTCCGTGGGAGTTGGTTGTCACTGAAAATTATTTTTGAAGAATGGTGGCTTGGTCCCCTTCTTCCTTTGCTCCATATTTTCTTTCTTCTTGTCTTTCCAAGCCTTTTGGTAAGTGGGTCTTCCTCTATTCTAATCATAGAGACACTTGGCTATCCTTATGGTTTCCATTAGTGTCTTTGGATCATCATACTATATATTATCACTGATAAATTATGGCATCCCACTAAAGTACCTATGAATATTAACATGTTCATCCTTGATGAAAGAAACATACTTTAGTATCTCTATAAATATCCTCTCATACTCATCTATGGTCA
Organism: Picea glauca; assembly: GCA_000966675.3. Classification (NCBI taxonomy): domain Eukaryota; kingdom Viridiplantae; phylum Streptophyta; class Pinopsida; order Pinales; family Pinaceae; genus Picea; species Picea glauca. The sequence continues at coordinate 31,188 of JZKD02S2039355.1, read as the reverse complement.
TGCTCCTAACCTTGAGTTCGAAGAACTCCATTTTCTTGTCATAGTAATGTTTGGTTAAGTATTTCTTTTGAAAATACCCCTTGAACTCCCTCCAAGTAACCTTTATCTCATCAATGTGTTGTACTTGCACAAAATGGTTCCACCACATTGATGATTTTCCCTTGAGTCGGTAGATGGAAATTCTCCCTTCTTCCTGTGAAGAGTAATTTTGTAAGTGAAAGTACTTCCTCATGCCTAACAACCAGGTCTCTGCATCCTCATCCTTCTTGTGCTCACCATCAAAAGTAGGAGGCTTAATCTTATTCATTTATTCTTGTGTCTCATCCACCCCAGACCTCCTCTTACGCTTCCCAACAGGAGATGGGATTGAACTATTGCATGCTCTCCCTACTAAATGTCTTGGAGAGTGATGGTGATGTCTATCAACACTTATAGTTTTTCTTATCTCATCATGAGACCTATGTCTCCTTGATTTGCTTGACTCGATCTCATTATCCATATTTTTCTCAATTATGTCCAAGATCTATAGTAACTTGATGTTGAAGCCACATTTTTCCTCCTTGGATTTCATAAGCCTATCATTATCATCTTTATAACTTTGGACTTCCTTTTGAAAACCTTTTATGTTCCTCACTAAATTCATTCTTTCTTCCTTTCCTTCTCCATGTCCATTTGAATTTGTACCCTTGATCCAGATTTATGAGCAGAATGAAATGAAAACATATATTTACAAAATTAACACATATATATAGGGAATAACTAGAGATATATAGTAAAACTGGACTTCTATTAAATAAGAAATATGTTGAAACTATAAAATGCAGTCTAAAACAAGCTTGCTAGAATGGTGGCATCTTATCTCTGAGAAGAGATGTGATAGCTATGCTCATTCACAAGAAGATGAGTACAATGATTCTATGAAGGACTTTCTACAATAAACATGAAATCCAAAACCCTAGACATCCAAAAACCTAACCCTAGGAGATGAAGCGCCAAAATTCATGTGGGCCCCATTGGGGTAAGTTAGTACCTCAACTTTTCAGGGTCGTAACTTTTGCATACGATCTCCACTTAGGGAACATGATAGATTTTGGAAAGGTATTGACGAGGAGATTCATTCTGGGGTTTAGTCAGAGCCTTAGGATACAATTGAGGTGCCTGATCACAAAAAACCATTGTTTAGGCCCTCAAAATGGCCCCAGAAGTTCAAAAACCGAAAAATTGCTAAAAATAGTAAGTTGTGAAAGAACTGTTTTGAGCCAGTTGGACAAGGTGGGTGGCCACCAATATCCTCCTGGATCAATACTCCCCCCTTAGGAAGCAATGGTATCCATTTTGTTGATTTCCCCCACCAGATGAGGAAATTTCTGTTGAATTTGGCCCCGGGTGAGCCACTTTCCTTGGTGCAGGAGTTGCCTTGATTTGACAACCAGATAAAGTTGGATCCTCTACTAGAGAGTGCCCTTGACCTATTTTTCCATGATATGATTAGTGAATTCATGTTCCATGTAGTCAGGGTTGATCTTCGTTGGTTTCAACTATTCTTCTATCTACATTGTGTCCAATAATGGTGGAAAATAAGGTCAAAGGAGGTCCACATTAAATATTGGGTGCAAGCCAGGGAATGGGGGGAGGTTAAGCTCAAAATAATTGTCACCTAAAACCTTGGTGATGGTTTAGAGTCCATAAAATAGTGGAAAAATCTTCTAATGAGGCCCTATAAGGTGTTATTTCTGCAAGTGAAACCAAACTTTATCTCCCACTTGAAATTGGTGTGGCACCTGGTGTTGATCAGGGTGCTCCTTGTACTTGGCATTGGACTTATTTAAAATATCCTGAACCTATTGGTGGAAGTGTTGGATTCGCTCAGTGAACCAGGTGGCTTTGTCAGCTCCAATTAAAGAATGTGACGAGTCTACCTGGGTGGTCACAAGGGGTAGTGCAAAATCCATGGGACCCAATGGTTGAAATCTCAACCTCACCTGAAAGGGGATGTGGTAGGTTGAGATATGTATGGCTTTGTTTTAGTTTTGTTGAACATAGGGAAGAATATCATCCTAGGTGTGAGGGTTCTTGGAATTTTACATGCTCAATATGTGCACGATCATCCGTTTGACGACCTCAGTTTGGCCATCCATATGGGGGTGGAAGGCGGTGGACTTAGTGATCTTGGTGTCTAGCAGTGACTAGAGGCTTGACCAGAATGTGTTGAGAAACCGACTATCCTGATATGAGATAATGGTTTGTGGGATCCCAAAGTGGACCCACACTCGTTCAAATAATATCTTGGCATTAGCCTCCACTATGATTCTCTTCTTGCAGGCGGCCAAAATATCCATCTTGGAAAAGCGATCAAAAACCACAAAAACACAGTCATTTCCCTGATTGGTGGACGGAAGGCCCGATATATAGTCCATTGATATGGATTCCTATAGCATGTTAGGAGTAGGTAGAGGATTGTACATGCATTTTTTCTTAATGGTCGGTTTGGAAATAGCGCATGCAGTGCAAGACCAGATATACTTGCTAACATCCTATCGAAGTTTCGTCTAGTAGAAATGTCGCTACACCACTGCCACTATCTTTTCCATGCCGAAGTGTCCTGCCACCCAACTGTAGTGGGCTTCCCAAATCATCTTCACTCACTCACTTGATGGAACACATAGATGGCACAACAACCGATCCTGAAGATGGAAATTGGTGACAACTGTATTTTTTCCCAACATCTGGTAGGTCTTGACGAAGTCAGGATCTATCTCATAGAGGTGGGACCAGTCGGAGGTCTCATTATCACAAGAATCGAGAACTGTGGTGAGTGTCTTGACTGGAAGTCGACTAAGGCAATCATCAACTCAGTTGATACTTCCTATTTTATACTTGATGTTGAGGTGGAACTGCTGCAAATATGTGGACCACTTCTGATGGCGGTAGTTCTGCAATTTTCCTTGTGTCTACATGAACTACAATGTATTATGATCAATGTGGATGATCGTCTCCTTCCTTAGAATTTAATTCCTCCACTGGTGGCAGGATTTCACAATGTATTTCATTTATTTTTCATAAGTAGGGTACTTATGAATGACATATAATAGTGTCTCACTATGATAGGCCACAGGGTGGCTGTGTAGAGTGATGACTGCTCCCACAACATAGTTTGAAGAGTTTGTCTTGATCTCAAAAATTTGTTATAGGTCAGGTAATGAAAGCACTCGGGTGGAGAACAAGTTTTTCTTCATATCATCAAACGCTTTCTGTCGGGATAGGCTCCACACAAAATTTTCCTTACCACCAACTCTGGTTATTTGGCTAAGGGCCCATGCAATATGGGAGAATCCCAACACAAACCTGCGATAGAAATTGGCAAGGCCTAAGAAGATCCAAAGATCAGTGAGCGTGGTTTGGGCTGGCCAGTCAAGGATGACTTGGATCTTGGATAGATCCACATGCACACCATGCACATAAAAAATCTAGCCTAGGTAGTGGACTATGTCCATGCTGAAGGAGCATTTTTCCAAGTTGGCACATAGTTTGTGCTACCGCAGAGTGTGCAAAAACTTTTGAATGTGTTGCAAGTGTTCCACCCAAGTCTTTTTGTAGATGAGGATTTCATCCAGGTACACCACTTCAAAATAATTGGTTAAAGGTTGCAATATATCATCCATCAGCCTCATGAAAGTTGATGGGGAATTTGTCAAACCAAAGGGCATGACCAACCATTCAAAAAGACTTTATTTTGACTTGAAGGTAGTCTTACATACATATGTCTACCCTATTCGGACTTGATGGTATCTAGATGCGAAATAAATCTTACTGGAGTATTTGGATCCCTTGAGATGATCAAGGAGATCGTTGATTCATGGAATCGGGTATCGTTTCCTGACTATGATTTTATTTAGGGCCCGATAATCAATGCATAGTTTCCAGGTCCCATATTTCTTTTTCACAAGTATGATCAGGTTGCCACAAGGTGATGAGCTAGGTTATATGTGCCCCTTGTGGAGAATTTATTTGATCTGACAATGGATCTCCTTGTTTTCTAACAGAGAGCAACAATATACTAGTCCATTGGGTAGCAGTGCGCCAGGGGTCATATCTATGGAATGCTTGACCTGAAAGTGAAGAGGTACCCTAGTAGGTGAGGAGAACATGTCTTTGTATTATTCCACAACCTTTTCCACTTGCTTCTTCTATGTGGAGAGGTCAACCGCGAAGGCTGTGGATGTGGCTGCAATATTTCTCTCACTCCAAGAGAAAATCATGAAGAAGACAAACTTCCCAGTCTGAGAGATGAAATTTTTGCATTGTTTGGTAGAGATTAAAGAAATGGCACAAGGTGGGACTACCTCGAGTATCTTGTACAATCTCTTTTTCAAAGTAATAATAACAATATGAGGCCTAGACTCATATACAACATGACGTTTCCATAAATAAGGTTGGACAAAAATAACATCACAAACTTCAAGGGGAGAAACATCACATAATACCTCATCTTTGAATGGCTTGATGTCGTATGACAGGCGACATTCTTGGCTAACGTGAAGATATCTCCCTTAGCGGAGACATCCGATGGTGTATGGTTACAGGTGTGGTGTTGTCGACAGGGATAACTGCTTGACGACCTCTGCTGAGATGAGGTTCCTCTTGCTACCTCTATCAACGATGAAGTGCAATAGATTTCCTTCCACCCACATATGTGAAATAAAGAGGCACTCGCATTCCTCTAGCTAATCATGTTCATCAGGATGGATCTTGGTGGTAGCAATGGTGGCACTAGATTCTATGTCAATGATCCATCTCCCCTTTTATGGTTTTGACTCAGAGTCAGAACCCACATCCAATTTAGAGGCTTTCACCTTTGCCACCAATGACTACTTTGAGCATCAATCAACAGTGTTATGCCAGGGGATCTTATGGAAGTCACACCACTTCCTGGTATCTTTATTCATCTTTCCATTGTCCTTCTTTGTTTGTGGCTTCCATTGGTTTTCCTGAGGCTTTCCATTTTTTCTATGTCCTTTTTTTTGTGGGTTGGGGCTGCCCTTTCCCTGCTTCTGGTGTGAGGGGTTTCCAGGCCCAAACTGCTATGTCTTTTGTTTAAGCTTCTGCTCGATTTTGACGACCTATTGATAGGCCATGCCTAAGGAAGAGATGACCAAAAACTCCATTTCTACTTAGATGTATCTATGCAGACCACCTCAATACTTGAGCACCAGATGTCGCTCAGAATATTTGATACCCATATTGGTGCGCAAGGTATGGAATATATTTGTGAACTCTGGCACTACTTGGTACCTTTCCTGCCACAGTATGGTCCATTTTGTATACAGGTCATCATAACTTCCAACACGGTAGTAATGTTCTTTAATAACATCCCTAAAGTTTTCCCAGGTAAGTGGGACTATAAATAATGAGGGTTCCTTTATTTCCTTTTGCTCACAAAAATTCTCCCACCAATCTTTAACATGGGAGACAGATTTGAGGAGCAAAAAAATATTTTTTCTATTTGAAAATTTATGCACAGAAAAATACCATTCTAGCAGATTCAACCATTTGTATACAACATATTCATTTATTTGACCTTCAAATATAGTAATATCAAAGTTGATATGTACCTTGAAGGGGGTGGCACCTCTGCTCGAGGTAGACACATCGCTTGTTGGCAATCGTCGAAGGATTTGTGCAAATTTGTCCATCATCTAATTCCTCTGTCGCTTGAGGGCTTCCTCAAGAAACATTTTGAAATGATCTCTTGTCCTGTCATATTTATTTTCTCCTTCCATGGAAGGATTCTTTGGCATGTGAGAGCAGTTTTCCTCAAGACAAACAAGCTCGAGACCCAACTCTCTATACCCTGACCTCATCAGGGACATGCACTAAAAAATGATAAGGATTAGACTGATCTGATACCACTGATCTAGATTTATGAGTAGAACGAAATGAAAACATAGAGAAAAAGTGAATAAAAGCAGAGATATAGTAAAACTGGACTTCTATTAAATAAGAAATATGTTGAAACTATAAAATGCAGGCTAAAACAAGCTTTTTAGAATGGTGGCAGCTTATCTATGAGAAGATATGTGACGGCTATGCTCATTCAAAATAAGATGAGTAGAATGAGGCTCTGAATACCTTTTTAAAATAAACATGAAATACAAAACCCTAGGCATCCAAAAACCCAACTCTAGGAGATGAAGTGCCGAAAGTCATGTGGGCCTCGTTGGGGTAAGTTAGTACATCAACTTCTCGGGGTCGTAACTTTTTCATACGATCTCTGTTTAGGGTGCACGATAGCTTGTTGGAAGGGTATTGATGAGGATATTCATTTGGGGGGATAAATCAAAGCCTTAAACCATCATTGAGGTGCATGATCATGAAAAATAATTGTTTAGGCCCTCAAAATGACCCCAGAAGTTTAGAAACCAAAAAACTGCTAAAACTAGTAAGTTGCCAATGAACTATTTTGAGCCAGTTGTACAAGGTGGGTGGCCACCAAGATCCTCCTGGATCAACCCTCATAACCAATATTTTAATACATCCTTTTGGGCTCATTTTCATTGTTGTAGGTTCTTTTTGCATCTTCCATGCTTCTAATCTATGCGTTAATCCTGTTCTGATCAACTTGTTGTTAACTCTACAAAATGTGCAGGCAACAAGATTTATTAGACTAAATAATTGATGAAAATAATAAATAATATGAACATTCTATTACATAAGTGTATCATAATCCTTTATTCTGATTCTTGGTGAATTTAACAACCTAATTCAAAATTCTTGGTGAATATTTGGACTCCTCTGTCCAGGACTTTTCCTCCTCTTTTTTATCTTTTTATTTCTTTCAAAGATCACGTGTATACAAATTATATGTTATACACCCATATTCATCACACTTGCATGCTATACACATGCAATACCAAGTGCACATATAGCACACCAGTATTCGGCGTGCAGAACTTTTACATCAGGTACTAATATTTAGCATGCTCAATGTTTTGGGTTCCACACATCATTATCTAATGCACACAACTTTTGTGTTATGCACCAAAATTCCACACAAATTACATATTGGCTTTGCGTCGCGCCTACATTCACCATGCACCCTCTCGCACCCAATATTCAATGTACATCTCCAATTATTCTACACGTGGTTCTAATATTCCACGTGCATGCACTACACACCAAAACTATGCATGCACCAATAATTTTGCTATGTGTCGTGCTCATATTCAACACACACATATTTCACTCCTATATTACATATGCTCCACCAGTTCTACACTTCGTAGATCCAATATTCATTGAACACCCTCCACACACTAATATCTTGCATGCATCACAGCTCTGCACTACATAGTGCCAAAATTTAGTACACTCGCACCGTGCACCCATATATTTTTGCGCATCATAAACTATGCATTGTACGACACCAATACTTAGCGCACATGTTGGCTTTGCTTGAACTAATCCTCCATACTACCTACGTTGTTTACTGAGGGTTCATATATTTAAAGGAACCAACAAAGCCTAAAACTATCGACCCTTCTGGTAAACCAGAAGGCAACACAACACACATAATGCACTGCACAGTCTCACACAAGATAGATTTAAATGGGTGGTTGTAAGACTCAGGTGTTTACAACCTAGGATTGAGTATGAGATATGGGATTTGTATTCCGAGCCATTTATTCTAACTTGTGTTACAAAGTACTGTTATTCCCTTTTATATTTTGACCTCCGTGGTATCTTTTCTTTATATCCCAACAACAATTAACCAAGCAATATAATAACTCATTCATTCATTACACCCAACGTTTAACTAATAAAAGTATGAAAAATATATGCATGAATTCATAACATTACACAGGTATTACCATGGTTCACCCCCTCCTAGGGTACGTCCACAAAGATCTGGCTCTTGGCTCTCTTATTATGGCAGTTCTGCAATCTCGCGTCGTGCGCTTACAATTCTCCTTGGATGGGTAAGATCTCTATGAGGAGAACTAGATCGCACCAGGATCCTTGGCCTATGATCTAATCCTCAAGATCTACCTTCTCTCCTCCTCTCTAGCTCAATTGCTTTACAAAAATAGTTCTTCTAATGAAAAACATTACATAAAAACAACCGAACTTACATAGGTAGCGAACCGAACCTCTCCTAAGATACCTGTGTATCTATATATCTATCTATCGGGCTCTTAAACCATTTACACAAAACCTTACAAAAACCCTAACCCTACTATCGTTAGGTCTTCCTTCTCTGCATGCGTGCTTTTCTTCCTTCCAGCTGTCACCTCCTTCTTGCATGTGCGCATGTTGTGCTTCTTACCAGTTGTCGCTTTCCTCTTGCATGATTTCTTTCCCACAATTACTCTTCCAGATGTCATTCTTCTTTGTGCACGATTTCTTTCCCACTTCAGCTTGCTGCCAACAGGCCCCCAACACTGACATGTGACTCATCCTAAGTCACCTAATCTTTCTGAGCTGCCTCAATCTCCTCGGTGGTCGTCTGGAACTTTTCCCTCAGCTCTGCTGCTTTTTTTAGTGCCTGCACAGTCTTCTCCTTAATGGTATCCACTACCTGAACTGCCAGTTCGTCGCTTAGTAATCCTGCACATTTTGCCTGTGTCTTTACCATATGTGTTCTAGCTGCTTTTACCTATGAGAGTACTTCTGCTACCCATTCCTGTAATGGTTCTATTTGATTCTGATGCTCTTGTTTCTTTGTTTTCACAGTGATAAGTTCTACCTGCATTTTCTTTAGCTCTTCCATCCCCTTAATGCATTCTGGGATTGGTATGGTCTTTTGCTTCTGTTTGAGTTCTTGGATTGTTTCATTGATCCTTTCCTCTTCCTAGTCCCAGCTTTGAACCTGTGGATCCTCCTCCAGTCTTGTCCAAAGTTGCGTTGCTTTCTCGAGAAATTCAGTTGTCGTGCTAACTTGTTTCTCCATATCTTGTATTTGCGCTATTGTTGCATGCCTCCTTTGGTCCTTTACTACCGGTGAATTTGTTGGTGTTAGTTGTTCTCGGAGATCCTCGATCTCCTTTTGGTATTGAGCAATTTCCTGCGCAATCTGGTCGATCTTTTATGCGGATGGGAGTTCGTTTCCTTGCGTAGTGCTTGGAAGTTTCCCAAAACATTCTCCCACTCTGTGTTCCAATTCGTTTCTGCGTTCTGTCTCCTTTTGAGTTTCAGATTTGGCCTACTCATACTCTTTTTCCAGCACTTCCCGCTGCTTTGTTTCTTTCTATAGCCTGACTAAGTTTTTATGTGTCGAAGACTACATCTCGTGGTTGATGCTAACCTACAATTTGTACAGTTCCCTTGATGGCATCCGTGTCAAGACCAGTTGGATGTGGTCCAAATCCTTCAATGGTTTCTGTCCCACTATTTCATCCATTCGTAGTATGCTCAGTTTATGTAGGTTGTTGCGTGTGCATGTGGCATTGGGAGGGTTGGGTCTCGTTCTTCTACCACCACTCTTTCATTGGTTTGTGTTGTTGACATCTCTATGCCTCTGCTGCTACTTTCTCTCTAGGCCTCCTCGAGTATCTTGAGGAGCCGTCCCATTTCTGCCAGCTCTTTTTACATTTTATCCCTGTGATGTGCTGCGTGATCCAAGTCTTCTGCTAAACAATCCTAGACCATTCTTGCGATCATTTCTCCATCATCCTCTGTGATCGTATAGTCCGGTGATGTTCATTGTGCCTTTGATTTCTTGCACGCACCTGTTGCTTGTACAACTGGTCTTTAGTTCCCCCTGGTTCCTTTGTGTTGGGATTTGGGGCGGTATCCTGGGCTCCCTTAGCTTGCTTTGGCTGTTCATTGGTTTCTTTCTGCCCCTTTTGGATCCTCATTGGCTTTGCCCCTTCATTTTCCTGAGTCGACTTGTTTTGGCCCCTCATTGGTTTCTTGGGCACTAGGTTTTGCGAAGGCTGTGTTTCCGCCTACGCTGCTTCTCCTTTTGCGGGTCCTTCCTGTACTTCCCGGGGAATGGATGGGATCCTCCATGCATCAAGCCATTCTCTGATGACCATGTCTATATCACCTTCTATGATGCAGTAGCGCATCGGTAGCCACTGTTTATCTAGATCCTGTCTTGGTTGTATCCACATGGCTTCATGTGTAGCCCAGAAGTTAGCAATGTCCCCATATCGCGCGACGACCTCTGGTGTTATTCTCCATGATTGGATAATAAATTCTTGTATGTCCTGTAGGTATTCTTCAAATATGATTCCATTTTCCTCTTATGTCTGGCCTGTGGCCCAGATCTTAGTAATATATATCTCTCTCCCACTGGCTGTGGTCTAGTAGCAAACACTACATACTTTGGTTCCAGCCATCCCATGAAGGCTATGAGGGTGAGTAGCCATGAGTAATGGAATTATGTACTGAGGTCCTATGCATCCTTGCAATCCACTTGGAACAATTTTAATAGATAAGGTGCCTTTTATGCACTGAGCTGGAACTGCGATGACTCCTACTGGTACTTCATCTTTGTGGCATTTTCTTAACAGTTTACAGACTAAGATCTTTGTGCCCAATTGTATCGCTACATTGTTGATCCGTTTGATTATAATACCTCTTGTCCCCCTGGTAGTACCATATTTCTTCTTCGTTTCCTCTGCTAACGCTTTCTCCTTGGATTTATCATCCAAAATCAACGTGGGATCCATACCCCGGCTGGGTAGTCATGTTATCTATGCAATAAGATCAACAGTTATGGGGACGGGTCTGTCCAGCCATATATCCCCTCTGTGCATGATTGCTAGTAGCTGCTTAACGCATGTTGTCACGTACTGGCCTCTGCCAAAATGCGGAAGTTTCAGCAACCCTAAAATGCTTGTTTTTTCCAGTCCAACTACCCACTGATGTGGTTGGCTGATCATTTCTCCAAGTTGGTTTACCACTATGTTCTGCATAAAAACCCTCGGTGCAAGTTTCGAGTACTTGGCTTCATTTGATACATCATGGTCGGAATACTTGAGCTTCCTGACATGACCCAGTAGTTGCGTCTCTACTAGTACTCCCTATGGTATGCGTGGTAACACAATTTCTGTTGCCTGTTTCTTACGAGGTGAGATCGGTATCAAAACTTTGTCTTCCTGCTGTGGTGGTTGGTACAAAGTTCTAACAACTCCTAGTTGTTGCCCTGTAAGACATTCTGGCCAAGCCAAGGTAGTTCCTGTGGTCTCTTCTATTGGTTGACCTAGGTTGGGTACCTGCAACTCATCTGGTTTCCCCTCTAATCCTCAGTTCTATGTCATTTTGTTACCTTCCATGACTGGTTCAGTGATTTATGGTTGCACTTCCTATTGGGTTTTCACTTCCTCATTCTGAGGTTCCTGTGCCGCCGCTGGTGTGTCCTCTTTTAGGTCCTCTTCTTGTGGCTGCTGAATCTCCTCCAGTATCGGTGTAGAGTTCACCGATGGTATCTCTGGGGATGGGATCTCATCGATATCGACGATCTCCAGTTGTTGCTGCTCGTTTTGTTCTAGCGGTCCTCGTGACCTAGTTTGAACTCTGGTCAGTCAAGCTATTTGGACTGGTTCGATGGACTTAGGTGGTGCCATACTGGTGGATGTCAAATGTTTGTTGAGTTTGAAGGATTGCGGTGAGATATATGGTCTCTCTCTATTCGTTCGAGTTGTTGTTTCTCTCTCTTTGTTCTCCTTTTGTGAATAGACAAGTTGCTTCCGTGCTCGCGTTTTGTATGGGCTTGTCATGAAGCTTATGTAGGACGCTTCCTCCATGAGGTGATTAATGAATCATAACTGTGGGTTCAATGTCTTTGCAAAAGTTTCATACTTTCCATTACGCTTGCTTTGCCATTTCCAGTTGGCATGTTTAATGTGATGTTCCATCAGTCCTTGCTGTGCCTTAATTCCGCTTAGTGCTATCCTGTCAGCCTACTTTTGTCGAATTTTCATTTCCCACTCGTTTGTGTTTGGCATGTAATCATTCCTCTTGCCTTTACTACATTCGTGTTTTGAGCATCCTGTGACTTTTTCATCTAGGGCATGCTTCACGCTTCTTCTTCTTCTTTTTTTCTTTTTTTTTTGTACTGTGCAGTGGGTGGTCGACTGTCCTTATATAGCTTCAGTCAGCTCTCGTTGATCATTCCTCTTAGGTCTGTGCCTGCTAAATATCTTAACTATAAATCTCCACCGTATGTTACAGATTTGACCTCGTATGGTCCTAACCAATACATTCTCATCTTTCCTTGGTGCTGAAACAATTTGTTGTCATAGAGAAATATTAGATATCCTTCCCTGAAAGTCTTCTTCTTAATGTGTCAATTGTGTCATGCTTTGTATCTGGCCTTCTCCACTTGTTGATGGAATCCTGCCAGGATTAAGTCTTCCTCCATTGCTAAAAGTTGGTTCAGTCTTTCCTGTATTGTGCCGCGTTCTGTCATTTGTGTGATAATTGCTACGCGTAATCTGGGTACTAAAAATTTTAATGGCACTACCGCTTCTTGGCCATAGACTAGTTTGAATGGTGTGTTTCCTGTCAACTTCTTGCAGGTCGTCCTATATGCCCATAATACTTTTGGTACTTTGAGGTCCCAGTCATCTCTGTTGACGTTACATATCTTTGTCAGTGCATTCTCTAGAATTTTGTTAAAGGCTTCTACTGTGCCATTCGCCTGTGGATGATACAGTTTTCTTTTCTAGTGGTGAACTTCAAATTCTTCGAGCATCATGCAGATGTTTCTATTTATGAAATGTGTGCCTTGGTCACTCATCAAAACTCTTGGGAACCCAAAACTAGTAATTACTTTCTCAAACAAGAAGTGTTTAGTTGTCTCTGCACTGCAGTCTTTTACTGGGGTGGATTCTGCCTACCTTGTTAGGTATTCCGTCATAGTGATGATATATCTTGCCCTTATTCTTTTGGTTGGTGGGTCAATTGGTCCCACAAAGTCTATTGCCCATTTATCAAATTCCTGTAATGTCACTTGGGGTCGTAGCGACATCTCATCCATTCTATTGGGTTTTCCTACCCTTTGACAGGCATCGCATCCCTGACAGTACTCTTTCGAGTCTCTGTGAATCATTGGCCACCATAATCCTGTGTGGAGTACCTTCTGCATGGTATCTTTTTCTGCATAGTGTCCTCCTACAAATCCCTCATGGGCTTCTGCTAATATTTTTGGTTGTTCATGATCTAACACATACCTTTGTAAAATGGTATATGCACCCATTTTATATAGATGTCCTACGATTAGTTGATAGTCGGCTACACGAACTACCAGGTTCTTCTTCTACGTAGTGGTAAATTCTTGTGGTGCGGTACCTGTGCTCAAGTACTAGATGATATTTGAGAAGTAGTCATCAACAATCTATACTGAGAATAACTGGGCATACAAAAAGTTTTCTTCTAATTTTGTGGGTGCTTCTCCATTTGTGACCCGTGATAGGTGGTCAGGTCCTACATTCAGTTTTCCTAGTTTAACTATTAATTCAAAGTCGAATTCTTGAAATAGAAGTAACCATCGACAGATTCTCCCCCCCAACATTGGCTTGTTGACTAGGTATTTTAAGGATGAGTGATCTGTAAACATCTTAAAATGTTTTCCCAATAGGTAGTGTCTGAACTTCTACAATGCATAAACCATAGCTAGGCCTTCTCTTTTCATCGTGTTATAATTTTGTTCTGAGTCCGATAGTTTTCTTCTTGCGAACGCTATTGGGTGATCCAAGTCTCCTACTCTTGGTTGTGCTAACATAGCTCCAAGTGCCATTGTTGATGCATCTACATGCACATGGAATGTCTTTCCCCAGTCTGGAAATACTAATATCAGTGTAGTGACCATGTTTTCCTTTAGGGTATCTAGACCGTGTTGACACTCGTCGTTCCATTGGTACTTTGTATCCTTCCTTAGAAGTTTTTCCATTGGTGTTGTGATCTGCACATATCCTTTCATGAATTTCCTGTAGTATCCTATGTGTCCTAACGTCGCTCATAGCTGACGGACTATTTTTGGTGCTTGTAAATTAACGATGACTACGATCTTTGATGGATCGACCAATAGCCCTTGTTTGCATACTATATGGCCCAATAGTATCCCAAACAATGTTCCAAATATACATTTCTTTATTTTTAGTGATATCTGACACTGTCTGCATCGTTCTAGCATCAAGCATAAAACTTCCACGTGATTTTTCAACAGACTATAGACTGTCCAGTCATCCAGGTATACTTCAAGAAACTGATGGATGAATTCTTTAAATGTTGCGATAACCTCTCTGGAGAATATTGTTGGTGCATTATTCAGTCCAAATGGCATAACTATATATTGTCAATATTCCTATTCCGTCATGAACGTGGTCTTGTTTCTTTCATCCTGTGCTATCTTAATCTGATGGTAGCCTGAGAATCCATTAGTGAATGAGTAAGATTCGTGTCCCCCCACATTCTCTAACACTTCATCCGTGAACGATGTAGGAAATGGGTCATGTAGGCATGCATCATTCAACTTCCTCAAGTCAATGCATATCCTAATCCCTCTTCCTTGTTTCTTGTCCTGTACGACCATCGAGCTTATCCATTCTGATTCCTCGACTGGTTCGATTATGCTGGCTTCAAGCATCCAGTCAATCTCCTCTTTAACTTTCTTTTTATATTTGGGGTTCAGTCTATACGGTCATTATCTAATTGGTCTTGCTTTAGTTCTGAGAGGTATCTTCATCTCTCCCAGTTCTCTTGCTATGCCCTTCATCTCTGTAAATGTTGTAGGAAACAAGTCGTTGTATTCGCACAATAACTGCGTGAGGCTTTCTACTGTTGGCTCATCCCAGTAGTCTCCAATGCTGGCAATTTTGGGATGTTCAGTTGTTCCGATGTTAACTTTATTTCCCTTGATTGATGCGGAAATAACTTCAGATTCTATGGGTCATCCCTTCGCATCTCTTTCACCTTCTACTTCTTCAATATGAATGTCGTGTGGGTCATCTTCGTCTAGTGCTTCCTCCTATACATGGTAACATGACAGTAGTTCCTTGACTGTCTGCTTATTTCGCTATTTCTCTTCGGTGATAAGTTCTATTTCCAGTTCTTCAATGAATATGACTCCTCTGATCCGTTTCAGGGTTGCATCTATGTTGGGGTTCTCATGCTCGAATGAGAAAGTGATGGTAAAGTTCTATTGCAATGTCATCCATGTTCACTGGTGTGCCCTCTAATGTGTGAATGAAGTGGTGAGGCCATTCCTCTAGTGGTGTCATTTTCCACAGCGTTGCACACTCCTCCAAGTGTTTCATTGGTGTCCCTAGTCCTTCGTATCTCCGTTGTTTGTTGTTTTTCTATTCTGCGCCGAACCTTATGCGCAGTAACCGCTTATATTGGTACCAATTTGTGATAGTCTCCTTTTGTGTGCCCCACCGACTTGTGGGTGTGGCCTTAAGTGCTAAGTCCAGTGATAGTAGCCTCTGGTTCTCTAATACTTCATCTTCATATTGTGTCAAGAATGTTTCCAAATCATTTATTCCATGGAAACTAGGTGGTTCTTTGATTTCTATACCTATCCACTGTACTCTGTGGTCTATTCTTGCACATATTCTCGTGGATACTTCGTGTAGTCTCTGTTTCCAATTTTCTAGCATAGTGTCTGAATATTTTGCACATGAAGTAATGCTGTGCCAAATTAGTACCTCGTCTGCAGTTGGGTTTACGTAATCCTCCTCGTGCGCAGTTGTTTTGTACAACTGGACAATATCCTCTAAGTCGAGGCAAGTGGGTTCTATGAATCTCTCCCCTTCTGATGGGTCTAGTGGTGCTATGACCCTGTAATCTCCGGATTCAAATGCCATTTTTCTTGTCTTCAAGTTGATTATGGTCTGGTTGTCAAACGCCCAATCTAGGCCAAGTAGTGTCAGTATGGTGTTGTGCCATCTACTATTTCGATGAATTCAAAGTCTGCCTTAGTGCGCACTCCATCAAGATCTATTGTTACTCCTTTCAGTCTCCCTATTGGTAGGACCCTATGTTGGTTTGCTAGTTTTAGTTGGACATTTGAGTATCCCAATGTTGGCTCTCCCATGCATTTCCAGGTTTTCTTGGGTATCACATTCAATTTGGATCCTAGGTCGAGTATGTTGTCTCCCATATTAAAATCCCCAATGTTAGCATTCAGTCTAAATTTCCTACTTGTTCTTCTTATTGTGTGCAGATGATTGACAATTTTGGTTGTAGATTTTGTTCCGTCTCGTTGCTACATTTCTCTAAGATGTTTTGAAATATTTTCATAGATGAAGGATCACTTAAAATTTTTATGCATGATTGTAAAAAGTCTTTGATAGTACGTACTTTTCCCTTGGGTGGAATTCCGTTGGTATGATCCAATGATGGCAACATTTCATATTCTGGGGCTTCATGGAATGGTTGTGTAGTGGAAGTCGATGCTGTGTCCACCTTCTGAAATTCTTGCCTAGATTCCTTAAAAGTATCTCTTTCTTTGGGCGTGTCTAATTGCTTTCTTGGTTCGGTGTTCTTATTAACCCATTGGTTTTGTGTGGGTTCCTATCAGGCTGCGTCGTTTCCTGTTTTTGTTCCTCCATGAGTGACTATATTGATGTTTCTTCCATCCTCTCTTGCTTTGGCTGAAATACATTGAACATTCTGGTTGTTCTGGTTCCTCTTTTCCTGGATATTTACTAGTAGTGTCGGACATTCCTCTGTCTCATGATTCGATGTGCGACAATACATACAAGTCACTAGCGGCAACGAGAATTCCCATGGTTAATGTCCTGATTGCTGACAATTGTGACATGTGACTGGTCCTCTTCCACATCTGAAACATCCTCTGGATCGTCCTCCTCCTCGATAGCCTACTTGGTCCCCTCTCGGCACGTTGTACTGTGGTTCCTGATTATACTGCATGGTATTATATTGGGGTTGTGCCAAGTTGTATTTCAGTTGTGCGTTATTGTATGGTTGTTGCACAATATTGTACTATTGCTGCATAATGTTGTATGAAGTTGGGGCTTGATTGAACTGTGGCATTTCTTTCCTAATCATAATTTTGGCTTGTACCATGTATGCGTCTAATGTTCTTTCTCACATCAGCTCCATAGTTATGCAATCTTTTTCATCGTGGCCCACTAACTTACAAAAGGTGCAATAAGAATTCTATGGAACTGTCTGGTACTTCTGCATCATCATGTAGTGATAAGGGTCATGACTCGGTTTCTTGCATATTTCCCACCATAATCCTCCCTGTGGTAGCGGGTTTGGCATGCCTATTTCCATATACTACGTGAATGTTGGAAATTCGTTCTTGTGGTGTCCTTCCATCCTGGATGTGGTGCACCAAACGACTTCTCATTTGTCCTTGTTCTTATTCTAGTTCAACTGAAATGTGACTTTCTTCAAATCCTCCTTCAATTCTTCAATAGTTGGGTCCATCTGCTGGTACTAGTTCTCTTCCAGTTGTAAGGCTTCCTGTAGAGCCTCGGCCTACGTCTAAAAATTTTGCTGTCGTAAGGGATATTTTAGGTGTGGGAGTACTTATTTGACAAACAGGTGTTGATGCTACATCTTGGTCATAAGGTATTTTAACTTCCCCTTCAGTCTCTTGAATCTCTGGTCAATTTCCCATACAGACTCTCCTAGTTTTTGTCTTATCTCGATCATCTCATTCATGTACTAATCCTCTCAGCTCGACTTCTAGAACTTGTTAATCAGTATCTTCTTAATGTCTTCCAGTGTCCTCATCATCCCAGGGGCACTATTCATGTCTAGACTCATGTACCAGTCTAGTGCGCGATCTCTTAGCATGATCGCTAGCTATGCAAGTTTGATATCTTCATCAGTGATCTATTTTGCCTCCCAGATATTTTCACAAATGAACAAATGCTTATCAAGGTATTCTGCTACTTCTCCTCGAAATTATGGTAATCTGATAGTGGGATCATTTCCTACCATTCTAAATATTGAACTTCTACGTCTGACGTGTGGTGTAGATACTTGACTAGTACTGCTTGAACTAGATCCTCCAATTGTTTCTCCTACGATAGATGTACTTCTTGCTGTCAGAATTCCTCCGTACTTCAGTTGTCTAAATGGTGGTGTTCTATTTGGTTTATTGGTTGCACATGGGTTTATGGGCTCCACACTGATATTAATATGGAAAGGATGGCTATCTTATCCTCCCATTCTTGGGCCTCTTGTTTTCCTCTCATAGGTTGCACGCAGGATTTCCTAAATCTGCTCCATAGCCTGGAGATCCTCTACCTCTTCCTCGTCGCTTTCCAAGCCCTCTCTCGCGGCTACGACTCTCTTCTTGTATTCACCTTATACTGGTAGGGTACTCCGCTACATGTCATTCTTGATGACGCCAAGATCCACTTAAGCTGGTCCTCATCCATCAAGATCAGGTCCAAGAATTCCTCCTCCTTCTTTCCTTTATCCTCACCTTCGTCCATCTATCCTCTCTCTGTCAGTGTTTCCCCCCCTCCCCCATGCACGCAAGGAAGTCTAGTTGTCTGATTCCATTGTCATTACCCCTTTATTATATAGCAGTATTTTAATAGAAGTATACAGTGATCGAATGTACCTTCCGCGGGGTCCACATAGAAATTCCTGCTCTGTTGCATTGTATGACTTCGTCGTGTTGACTGCAAACTCTGTGATGAAGCCTGCCACAATATTGTCAAGCCAAAAGTCGACTGCGCCGGTGAATTTTTTGTTCACCTGCTGTAACTGCTCAACCTGTACTGGGGTCCAATCTAGTTGTCGGATCCGGTTTGTCGCGTGGTTATATTTCATCCTTAGTATCCACTCCTACAGTAGGTGGGGAAAATAATAGAAAAAGACTTCATGTAAATCTGTAGATGTGTATTTATCCAGATATTTGCGAGGTGTGATACTAGGGTTTCTATTATCTTTCTAGGTAAACTCTAGCTCTTTAGTTCTCAACCATCCTTCGATTTCTTCTTTCGTGGGGTTCCATGGTCTCAACATTCCCTTCTAGTGGCTCAACAGTCTTATGGTTTCACTCATTATTTTCTTATGCATTCTATCTCATCTACTTAGTTCTCTCTTGTTCCTCTTAACACGACAACAAAACCATTTTTTGGCTTATCTTGAAATACTCTTCCCTACTACCTACGCATTGGCAGCCAATTCAATTTTTTCCATTGCCTTGAAAGCTGCCTACACCTTTGTCTTCTGAACTTCAAATTATCGTCGCATTTTGAAAATAAACGATATTTTCATTTCATGCGACACTTGCAAATTGGTCGATTTAGTTTTCACGACTGAAAGCGTGAAAACTCCTCTATCGTTATTTGAACTGTCATAATATTTTGAGTGGCACTTTACCTTTGGTTTATCTTGTGGTTGAAAAGATTTTTCAAACTATGCCTATTCAAATGTTTTTACTTTGATTGCGCAATTTGATTTTATTGAACTGGTAAGGCATTGAGCATATGAATCTATGGGTTATACTTATCTTTATGAAATGCATAGGGGTCATAGTTTACTTTGTTTTATATGATGTGATCCTTATTGTTATAGTTCTTGCCTTATCGATTTCATGAAATCAATTGTCATCATGTTTTAAAACCTTTGATCAAAATGTTTGATTATGCAAAGGCGCGATTGGTTAAAACATTTGGTTTTTGATTGAACGTTCATGGTTTCAAATTATGAAATGGCGCATTGGTATATCATCCACCGTTTAATTCTTGGGTTGGCCGAATATTATGGTTTGAATGATGTTATGATTGATTGAACAACGCTGTACTTTTCCATTACTATGCTGCATGGCGGTGATAATCCCACCACCCTCGCACACGCACATTAATTTGTTTCCGCTTTCATCATTCGCAGCTATTATCCCAAACGATTTTTTTCTCCTTTGTATTGTTGTGTTCAATCCAAACCCTACCATGCGCCCGCACCATGGCCCCGGTCGTGAGGGCTGAACCCAATGGTGGCCAAGCATTGTTGATGTTCGACGGTGCTTACAGTGACCTTGAAGAATTTGGATGGCTCCCGTTCATACAGAAGTTTGATGGTTTTAACCCTTGCGTGGCTCGACAATTCGCATTAACCTTTGATGGCTGCTGAGCCAAGGTTGGGGATGTGCAATTAGAAATTGACGAGCAATTTCTCAGTTTAGCTACCGGTCTTCCTGCTACTGGACAGAAATGGTCAAAAAATTGCAAAGTGGAAGATGTCCCATGGACATTGCTCTTCCAGTATCGAAAGGTGAACTCCTGTGACAAAGGTTTACCCACGAATATGCTCAAGCAACGTTGGCACGACTTGCTAATGATCACCAAGCAGTTTATCACCTGCGAGGGCCGGTATGGTTTCGTTTTCTTGTACCACCTTCGGCTACTTATGGTTTTCATGGGCTATGAGCTTAATATGCCTTATTACTTGC